>CAUYRH010101714.1:0-21512 GCA_963574655.1 Perodicticus potto | reverse complement strand
TACTTTCTTGGCATTATTACTAATACTGCTTAATATTTGATGTAGTAATTGTCTGTTTTCTTTTCTGAATGTATTTATCTTTGTTCATTCTTTATGTGGTTTTTGTTTCTAGTCCTTATCTTAAACATTGTTATTGTTATTAAATTTTAAGCCTTTTAAATTCTGTGTAGGCAAAAAGTGGAAACCTAATTAACACATGTACATGTAAAAAATAAAAAAAGAAAAAGGTAGACTGTCCTAAGAGGCCCAACTTAATCAGTTGGAAGCCTTTTAAAAAGAGGGCTTAGGACTCCCCTAAATGCATCTGGGTCTGAATTACTTTTTCTTTACCTTAGATACCCTTTCCCGTCCGCCTGGTGGACTTCCAGTTGGCGTGGCCAGCTCCCATATTTGCATAAGCCAATTCCTTACGAATTCATATGCAGACACACACACACACACACACACACACACACACACACACACTACACAATGTCTACTTCTCTGATGGACCCGGACAGACACTCCACTGAAAGTCATGACTCTCCAAGATAAAGTTAACAGTGTTAAATCATGAGCGGTGTACTCTCCACTTCGGGAGAGAAAAACTCAAGAAAAACTTTCATATGAAACTATTCAAAGAAAAGGGTTTTATTGTACATTTGTTTAAGTTATGTGGAAAATTTACTAATAAAAATACCTCATTCCCTGATTATTCGAGATAAATGAAATATTATCATTATACTTCCAGAGAGTAGCTCGTAAAATACAATATACAAATGATGTGTCTCTTACCTGATTATTATCTGGATGTGATGTGGCAAAATATCCTTAATCTTCAGAAAGACACTGAAGCTACACCAAATATTGGCTACTTTATCCTTAAAAGAGATTTGTTACTTTTTATATTCTAGTAAAAGAAACATTAAAACCCACAAAGTATAGCCCATAATCTCTAATAAACCTATGAGATATATAAAACTTTTATTCACAATTATAAAAAGTAGATTAAATCCTCCAAGAAATAAACATATAAACAAGCATACTCTCAAGCATTTTTCCTTTTTTTTTTTTTGGCATATAAGCTGATCTAAATCATTGGCCATAATCTAGACATTCCCAGGAAACACTTTATATTTTTCTTTTTTTTTTTTTCTTTTGAGACAGAGCCTCAAGCTGTCACCCTGGTAGAGTGCTATGGCATCACAGCTCACAGCAACCTCCAATTCCTGGGCTCAAGCGAGTCTCTTGCCTCCGCCTCCCAAGTAGCTGGGACTACAGGCGCCCGTCACAACGCCCGGCCGTTTTTTGGTTGTAGCCATCATTGTTGTTTTGTTTGGCGGGTTGGGGCTGGATTCGAACCCGCCAGCTCAGGTGTACATGGCTGGCGCCTTAGCCCACTGAGCCACAGGCGCCGAGCCGACACTTTTCAAAGAGCAGTACATCATTCCTAAATAACTAAAGTTACTTATCTTTGGAAATTTTTCTAAGAAATCTTTTTTCCCCAAATTTGTAAAATACATATTACATTAGACCCATTTTTATCACACGCCTGAATTTAGAGTAACCTAAAAGCTCCCAGCAATGACAAGAAGTAACCGCTAACAATTCAAGAAGCTTGAAGACATGAGCAGCTGCGCTAGGGTCCCTTCCGCAGTCACACTGCAAGTGCAGCGCGGCTGCTGGGGCACAGCTGGGCGGGCGTCACACTGTGGAGTGAGCTGCCACCGACGGCTGCACCGTCCCTTTCCTGGGCGGAATCCAGGAGAATGCTACTCAGATTCTGAGGGCCACAAGCAGTGGAAGGAACTGGGAATCCGTCAAGAGCGTCTGAGGCAGATTTTCATAATCATGATAAATACCACTTCCGAAATGAAAGGTGAAAACAAACAACCCAGCAGCTTCCATGGTGAATGAACTCTTTGGACTGGGGTTGGTTACAGGTTACAACCGTGTGGCGAAGAGGCCGGGAGCGCAGTTTCCCAAGTTCAAGTCACAGCATGTCAGGTACTAGTTACGCGACTCTCTGAGCTCAGATTTCCTGTCTGTACAGTGGGGACAGCAGCTACCTCAGAGCTACCATAAGGATCCAATAAAATCACACGGAAGTCTCTGCCGTCTGATACGCAGTGCGGGCAACAGTAAGCGATTACTTGTCAGTAGCAGACACTCCTGTTCCCTCACAACACCAACTCTTTTTTAGTCTCTGAAATGCTTGTTTCATCCTCTATAATCCACTGAAAGATAGTCTTTAAAAACTTATGTATCCAAAATTAGAAAGGTATGCATACTTTCCTAATTCTTTTTTAAAAGAAATGTTATTCAAAAGCAAATTATCTATAAATATGTTGTCTCTAACTTTATTAAGGCCTTTTTGTTTCAGAAAAATGGTTTGTTTAATTTAATTACCTAATCTAAGTGATCAAATTATTCATGTAATTAAAGTTTAACAAGAATGATTAAACTGGCATTAAATGAAAGATTCTCATTAAAAATTACTATGGATGAAGGTTATATATCTCATAAGGAATTATGAGATCTTTCTGATGCAAACATGATTATTAGTTTAAAAAATAATTTCCTTAGACTAAAAAGACTATATAAACCAACAAATCACGGAGCTGTTAACACTGTAGCTGCAACTTCTCGTACCATGTTTCATTATGGACCTTATTTCTTTAGGGAAATGTATAACTGAATTATGGATCAGATGACAGCATAAATATTACCTATTTGGTGTAATGTACTAGAAAATGCCAGCTGAGCATCGTCTGGGGTTGTCTACTAGATCAAACAAATAGCAAGGTGCCTGTGCCCCTAGTCCTAGCTACTCAGGAGGCCGAGGCAGGAGAATCACTTGAGCCCAGGAGTTTAAGGCTGTAGTGCAAGTACAACCTGGGCAACATGGCAAGACCCTGCCTCTAAAATAAATAAATAATGATTACAAGAGGAAAGTGGCCGAAGCTCATATTCCTTGTGGGTCTCCTCGAGATAGGGTCTCACTCTGTCATCCAAGCTGGAGTGCAATGGCATCATCACAGTTCACTGCACCCCTAATTCTGGGCTCGATGACCCTCCCACCTCAGCCTCCTGAGTTTCGGAGACTGTAGGCATGCACACCATACCTGACTGATTTTTCAATTTTTGTTGTTAGAAACAGGGTCTCATTATTTTTTCCAGGCTGGTCTTGAACTCCTGGCCCCAAGCAACCGTCCCGCCTCAGCCTCCCAAAGCACCGGGATTATAGGCCTGAGGCACTGTGCCCGACCTCCTGTGAGTCTTCTACAGGAAACCCCCAAAGGTCACAGCCAAGGTACAGTAATGGAAAGGAGAGGGAAATCTTTTTAAACATGCCTCAAATAATCCACGATCAACTGGGAAAAGTCTTCTTAGAACCTGCAAGGTCTGTTCCCTGTCTGTGAAGAATGGCAGCCAGCAGAGAGCGAAGGACGCCAGGACAGTACAAACGAGCTTAATTAGCAACAAGGTCCTAGAACAAAACAAAGGCAGGTGGAAGAGAGGGAAAAGTTAATAGTTCAGAAAAACCAATCTCAGTCTCACTGTTTATAATGAATGTAAATGTTTAATAATGCTAAATCTATGTTACCAGTCCAGGTTTAAGATGGGAGTCGGAGTCTGCTCAAACCAGAGTTAAATTCACAACTGTTAAGATGAGCACTTCCTGCCATCATCATCCCAACTAACAGGGTAGCTTAGACACCATTCCTAAGGGAATAAGGGAACTTGGTCCTGAAGAAAAACATCAAACGGGGATGTCTTCCTAATAAGCATATGACGGATGAAGCCCGACAGTCCTACGGCAGGGCTTGAACAGCCCATCACCTCCAGTAAGTGAAAACCAATCACAGCATTTCTCTAGTTGGGAAAATGGAAAATAAAAGAATACACAATATGACTTAATCTCTCTCTTCCCATTCACTCACGGTCAACACGTTTACAAAAAGTCACCAAAAGGCAAAGTGGAAGTTCACCTGCCTCCAAGTAAGCATGCCAAAAAATCAGCCGAAGTAAATGTTTGAATTATGGTGATTAAAAGTCACTCACCCCTTTCCCTTGAGGTCTTTTTTAAAACACTTGCCAAGTAAAAAGCAAAAAAATGGCAAGGAGTGATAGAGTTCCATCTGTTTGTAATTTACGGCCAAGCAGAATGCCAGTGAGCCCAGCAGGTTCCAGTCAGAAGACACTCCGAGGACTCCCCACACAGCAAAGCCGAGGCTCACGGCATTGTACATGTTCCTGCGTCAAGGAAATGGTCTCGACAACTGCAAGAGGAAGGTTTTGCATTTTATACGGCATATTTTTTACGTGATTTTAAGATGATATAAGCAATGAAAGCTATTTCCAAATAAAAACCGGAAGTACTGAAATGATAAACAAACATGAAATCTGACCTAACTGCCTCTCCTGTGTTAGAGCTGATTTGTTTAGGTTCAAAGGAATGCTAAATAGTTAGAACACAGCTTTGTTTCTGTTAAATTACTTCACAGTGTTACTGTGACAACATGCCAAAATCTAAAGAATAAAACAACGCCTCAACAGTCTTTTAAAAAACTTACTGAGATAGTATACTTCCTCTATAATATATATCAATAATATAAATTTATATGCCCTTGATTGCAACTAATAACTGTTAATGAAAACAACATCATAAGCACTCATGTTTACCTCCTCGCCTCCCCCACACCCCCTTAAAATGGTAAGAAAAAGGAATTTTAGCAGCGTAAATTCACAGCCATAAAGACAGTAAGAGCACAGGTTATCATAAAGATTTCAACCTATTTCTGGAAGACAGAAGTGATGACAAAATAGAGAAGGCCCAGCATGGAAAATGCACAGTGTGAACTCAGAGAAGCCAGGCAGTGGGAGGGTTTCAGTATCACGTGAATAGGAAAACAAAGAGATTAAACCCCTAGATGGAGATGTCCAATCTCACCCCTCTCCTGTGCAAAGATTATCAGGCAGCCAAACATTCACCCCCACACAACAAAAGAAGGCATATTCCAAAGAAAATAAACTCTCCAGGACAGCTAGTGCACAAGTTAGCACTATAATGCAATTTCCCTCCACATTATGACAGATACATACACATACTGATTTGATTATAACTAAAACGCAATGGCATCAAAAGGCAAAGCTGTTAACCAAACCACCATTTTGCTGTGTGTTATGTCTTTCTCATCCCTAGGAGAGATGAGGGCAAATAGGAACAGTTGGTACATCAGAAGAAATACTGGATAAGACGTACAGATTTTTTAGTCAATTAATTCTCTAAAATTTGTTTGCTTGAATGTTTCAGGTATCAAAAAATATAAAAGCCAAGGGCGGCGCCTGTGGCTCATCGAGTAGGGCGCCGGCCCCATGTACTGAAGGTGGCAGGTTCAAACCTGGCCTCGGCCGAACTGCAAAAACAGAAAAATAGCCGGGCGTTATGGCAGGCGCCTTTAGTCACAGCTACTCGGGAGGCTGAGGCAGGAGAATCGCCTAAGCCCAGGAGTTGGAGGTTGCTGTGAGCTGTGTGACACCATGGCACTCTACTGAGGGTGATGAAGTGAGACTCTGTCTCTACAAAAAAAAAGAAAAAAAATATATATATATATAAATATTTTATAAATATTTATATTATATAAATATAATATTTATAAATATTATATTTTATAAATATTTAAAATATTTAAATATTTTATATTTTATTTTATATATATAAATATATATTTATATATATAAAAGCCAAATAGGTTTTAATAATTCATTTTCGGTTTCCTGAAGCTTCAAGCTACCACTATCTGTTAGAGAAATACTTTGTTTTAAAACACAAAAAACTACAGAACAGGCTCTGCGCCTGTGGCTCAGCGGGCTAAGGCGCCAGCCACATACACCTGAGCTGGCGGGTTCGAATCCAGCCCGGGCCCACCAAGCAACAATGATGGCTGCAACCAAAAAATGGTGGGCGCCTGTAGTCCCAGCTACTTGGGAGGCGGAGGCAAGAGAACCGCTTGAGCCCAGGAATTGGAAGTTGCTGTGAGCTGTGATGCCACGGCACTCTATCCAGGGTGACAGCTTGAGGCTCTGTCTCAAAAAACAAACAAACAACAACAAAAAAAAACTACAGAACAGTTTGCTTTTTGTTTTTTCAGTGTCAGGTAACATTTACAAAAGGTCAGAGACATGTGACACCTTTTTAGAACTAGCAAAGCATAACTACGCGTAGCACCTTCTCAGAAATAGCTAATCAGTTGCCAATGTTTTGCTTCTAAGCTAAACAGATGTGAAAAAGGAATTGCACTTTTAATAAATCTGTACTTTATCCTTCAGAGTAAAACTTGATGAAGAGATTCTTTGTACTACTCTTTTATACTACTTGTTTATATAAGTAAGCAATTAAGACAGTACTGAATGATGAAATTATATAAATTGAGTCTAGATTTCATAATATGCAACTGATGTCATTTCTAAGTAGTAAAGGATACTGAAAATGTCCATAGTCGATAAGAATAAGGCCTGGATACAGCAATATGCACAATGCATTAGCAATCTATAAAGAAAAATATTGTGAAATAAGCAGTCTGTTACTCAAGCCAAACAGGGTAAAAGTGTATTTTCATTTAACACAGCAGCATATGATCCCCTTTTCCTGAAGTGCTATACCTTCTTTTTAATAAAATATTCCATTTCTATAAAGCTTTTTATTTCATTGAGACAGAGTCTCACTTTGTCGCCGTTGGTAGAGTGATATGGCATCATAGCTCACCGCAACCTCAAACGCTTGGGCTTAAGCGATTCTCTGGCCTCAGCTTCTCTAGTAGCTGGGACTACAGGCACCTGCCACAATGCCTGGCTATTTTTTGTCGTTGGTTAGCAGGACTGGGCCAGGTTCGAATCCACCAGCCCCAGTGCAAGTGGCCAGCGCCCTGACCACTGAGCTACAGGTGCCCCTGTAAAACAATTCTTTAGACACTGAAGTTTTCATGGAGGTGACACTAAAATCACTAAAAGGCATTTTTCAGAAAAAGTCCTTCTGGATACACAAGTCAATCTTATGATTAACCTATCTAAAATGACCCAAACGAATGTCTGATAACCTTGACTATGCAAATATGTAGAAACTTTTAAAATGGCTTGAGGCCCATAGCTCAGTGAGTAGGGCGCCGGCCACATACACCGAGGCTGGCGGGTTTGAGCCGGGCCTGGGCCTGCTAAACTACAATGACAACTGCAACTGCCCCCCCCAAAATAAATAGCCAGGTGTTGGGGCTATGTGGCTGGTGCCCATAGTCCCAGCTACTTGGGAGGCTGAAGCAAGAGAATCTCTCTCTTTTTTTTTTTTTTGTAGAGACAGAGTCTCACTTTATTGCCCTCGGTAGAGTGCCGTGGGGTCACACAGCTCACAGCAACCTCCAACTCCTGGGCTTAGGCGATTCTCTTGCCTCAGCCTCCTGAGTAGCTGGGATCACAGATGCCCACCACAACGCCGGCTATTTTTTTGTTTTGCAGTTCGGCCGAGGCTGGGTTTGAACCCGCCACCTTTGGTATATAGGGCCGGCGCCCTACTCACTGAGCCACAGGCGCTACCCAAGAGAATCTCTTAAGTCCAAGAGTTTGAGGTTGCTAGGAGCTGAGACAACACAGCACTCTACCGAGGACAACATAACGAGCTCTGTCTCAAAAAAACCCGAAAAAAAACCAACCAAAAAAACTTTTAAAATGCCTTTCAATTTAGTAAATCTTACAAGCCAGCTCAAAATTCAAATTTACTAATTAAGCAATAAATCCAGGAAGGTGTGTAGTTCAGCAGTATATAACATAAAGTTTAGTATCTCATTAGTACTACAATAGGGCATTAAAACAATTACTGGGAGATAAGTTGATCTTTTCTAAATAAAAATTAATTCAGAGAAGATTAACAATGTTCCTTTTTCTATTTCCAAAAGCATGACTCCTTTTCTTTTTTTTTTTTTTTGAGACAGTCTTATTTTGCCGCCCTCGGTAGAATGCTGTTGCATTACAGCTCACAGCAACCTCAAACTCTTGGGCTTAAGCAATTCTCTTGCCTCAGTCTCCCAAGTAGCTGGGACTATAGGCACCTGCCACAACACCCGGCTATTTTTTTAGAGACAAGGTCTTGGGCGCCACCTATGACTCAAAGGAGTAGGGCGCTGGCCCCATATACAGAAGATGGCGGGTTCAAACTTGACCCCGGGCCAAAAAAAAAAAAAAATTGTAGAGACAAGGTCTTGAACCCCTGAACTCTGGCAGTCTACCCACCTCAGCCTCCTAGAGTGCTAGGAATTAGGCTAATAAAGAAAATAGCTGTTTGTGGCTAAGGCGCCAGCCACATACACCTGAGCTGGTGGGTTCGAATCCAGCCGGGACCACCAAACAACAATGACGGCTGCAACCAAAAAATGGCTGGGCGTTGTGGCGGGCGCCTGTAGTCCCAGCTACTTGGGAGGCAGAGGCAGGAGACTCACTTGAGCCCAGGAATTGGGGGTTGCTGTGAGCTGTGATGCCACAGCACTCTATCCAGGGTGACAGCTTGAGGTTTTGTCTCAAAAAAAAGAAAAAAAGAAAAAAAAGAAAATAGCTGTTTTAAAACTTACCTTTATCTTAGTAGAGATTTCTTTTAAACAATAACAGTACAAAACCACAGCAGGTATGTAAATCAGCAAGTCAGCAATTAAAACTAGAAAAACAAGAAAACGATTTTTACCTTGAGTCTATCAGGATAGACACAACCCGTCACCTTGACTGAGAATTCTACAAACACGGTTCCCAGCCTGCCATGCCGACTCCGATACACAATGAGTACTGTTCATTACCTTCACCTGTATCTGGTTTCAACTGCTGTGTTGCAAAGGAGTCGCTTAATTTTCCCTAACAAATTCACACATTTAATTGATTAGAATCCAACTTTCTCTCTTTGACTTGAACTTAAAAGTTAAGAACATTCACTATTCCCTTCAACGGAAGTTGAAGATGGCATAATATATAACTGAGTCTGTTATTGGTGGTAGACATGGTACCATTCTAGAGAATGAGTTTACATAATATACTGATTTGTGAGGGCTTGCATTTCTAGAATTGCATTCCCTTCTGTATGCCATCCATATATATTTCATATATATTACGTATCTTTTATATGTACACATATATATAAAACCTGACAAATCATGGTTATTTTTTGGCCCTTTGTCTTTGAAACATGACAAAGTCCCTGAGTAGTCCCCTCCAGAGGTAGGTAACTTAGAAGTTAAAGCGAAGACCTCTACCTGGAGAAGTAATTTGCATGTACAATGTAGAAAGATGTTCTTTAGGTGAGATACAAGCTTCAAACCATTTGACTTATGCCCCAAAGTAACAGTAATTTAAGGTTGGTAGTAGAGCAAATGATGATGAATAACTTTAATGTATGTTTAAAAGTCTTATCATATGTTCACATACTTAAATATGGATATCAGAATTTAAACAATGCTTCAAATGTATGAATGCCTACTTAATATAATGATTACAAGGCAAAAAGAAAAAATTAAAATATTCAAAGCCAGCCAGGCATGGTGGCTCATGCCTGTAATCCTAGCACTCTGGGAGGCTGAGGCAGGTGGATTACTTGAGCTTACGAATTCGAGACCAGCCTGAGCCAGAGGAGAGCGAGACCTTGTCTCTAAAAATAGCTGGGTGTTGTGACAGGCACCTGTAGTCCCAGCTACTCGGGAGGCTGAGATAGGAGAAACACTTGAACCCAAGAGTTTGAGGTTGCTGTGAGCTAGGAAGCCATGGCACTCTACCGAGAGTGATAAAGTGAAAATGTCTCAAAAAAAAAAAAAAAAAATTCTAAGCCAGGGAAGAGTACTTTTTTTCCTCAAAATCTACATAGTCCAAATTTTCTGGCATGAAAAATAAATGAAATGTGGCAACACAAAAATATGTATACTCCAAATTTTCTGGTATGAAGAATAACTCAAGTGTGGCAATGCATAGAACTTTTTCTAAACATTAATCTTTATAAAAAATATATAAACTTTTACTAATCAATGCACATAGAGTTTAAGAGGTGCAGGTGAGGAGAAGACTGAAAAAAAACTAAAAAAACTGCAATTCAGGCTTGGCATCCATAGCACAGTGGTTACGGTGCCAGCCACATGCCCTGACGCTGGCAGGTTCAAACTGGCCTGGGCCGGCTAAACAACGATAACTGCAATAACAACAAAAAATAGCCAGGAGTCGCTGAGGTTACCTGTAGTCCCAGCTACTTGGGAGGCTGAGGCAAGAAAATCGCTTAAGCCCAAGAGTTTGAGGTTGCTGTGAGCTGTGATGTCACAGCTCTCTACTGAGGGTGACATAGTGAGACTCTGTCTCAAAACAAACAAAAAACTGCAATTCATAACTGAAAATGCAGTTCTTTCAGAACAACAACAACAATTTAAAAAAAAAAACCTACCGGCCTGAGCAAGAGTGAGATCTCATTTCTACTTAGAAAAACAGAAACATTGGGTGGTGCCTGTGGCTCAGTAAGTAGGGCACGGAACCCCATATACCGAAGGTGGCAGGTTCAAACCCAGCCCCAGTCAAACTGCAACAAAAAAAAGCTGGACGCTGTGGCAGGTGCCTGTAGTCCCAACTACTTGGAAGGCTGAAGCAAGAGAATTGCCTAAGCCCAGGAGTTGGAGGTTGCTGTGAGCTGTGACACTACAGCACTCTATCGAAGGCGATAAAGTGAGACTCTGTCTCTTAAAAAAAAAAAAAAGAAAAACAGAAAAATTAACCTGGCATTATGTCATGTGCCTGTAGTCCCAGCAAGAAGACTGTTTCGGGCCTAGGAGTTTGAGGTTGCAGTGAGCTATAATGACGCCACTGCACTCTTCCCAGGGCAACAGAACGAGACTGCCTCAAAAAGAAAAAAAGACCAGCTTGAACAACATAGAAGACCCCATCTCCAAAAAAACAAGCAAACAACAAACAAAAAAAGCAAAACAAACAACAACAAAAAAAAACCAGGGCCTGTGGCACACACCGGTAGCCCCAGCTATTGGAAGCTGAGCAGGGGATCACCTGAGCCCTGCAGTTTCGGGTTGTAGTGAGCTGTCACGACACCACTGCACTGCATTCACTGTCTCAAGAAAAATAAATTAATACATTAAGTTCTTCAAATGTACAACATAGCTGTCCAAAGAACCTAATGTTTTTCTTTTTTTTTTTGAGACAGAGCCTCAAGCTATTGCCCTTGGTAGAGTGCCGTGGCATCACAGCTCACAGCAACCTCCAACTCTTGGACTTAAGTGATTCTCTTGCCTCAGCCTCCCGAGTAGCTGGGACTATAGCTGCCCACCACAATGCCTGGCTATTTTTTCGTTGTAGTTGTCACTGTTTGGCAGGCCTGGGCTGGATTCAAACCTGCCAGCTCTGTTGTATGTGGCTGCGGCCTTAGCCACTTGAGCTACAGGTGATGAGCCCTTACTTTTTTCCTTACAGCTCACTCAATATAGTGTCTAGAAAACCAGCAGTGTTAGATGCATGCAATCTATCTTCTCTTAAGCCCCTTACACTACTTTTAAGATGACACTACCAAACTGGAACATAACCAAGGGAGTTCTCAGAGGCCTCAAAACCTCAGTCATCTAAGGAACAGCTAGAGTATCTAGAAATGTTTAATCCAGAGAAGAGGTGACTTGGAATGCCTGTAGGACATGAGGGAGAAGATTTGTTCTCTGTAACTCAAGAAAACAGACTGTGGAATAACTGATGAAAGTTCAATATAAGAAGGTGATTTGTAATGAAGGGGCGCTCTAAGATAGAACAGGCTGTCCCCGAAGGTTGTGAGTTCCCTGCAAATATAGATCAGGTCAGAAGCTGAAGAGTCACAAGCCAAGTGTGAAGTTTAAGAAACATTATACACTGAAGGGGGAAGAGAAGTGATATAAAGTCAGGTAACGGAAATCATCTCATGGGCCTGGGCTTCCATGATGGATGAACAGTAAAGAGAGCAAATTCAGACTAAATTCAGACAATCAGGACGAGGCCTGAGCTGCTGCCGTCTGGATGAAGCTGCAGACCGCGTCCCAGTGAGGTGTCTCAGGAACACAAAGGCAAGCACCACAGGTGCTTTCTAATGATCAGCGGACGCCCCCACAGGCTCAGAGAGAAGTGAAGGTCACTAGAAATCAAGAAGGGGCAGGAAGAGAGGTTTCTGCCTCCCCATCAGGTACTATGAACACTACTCGGGTGATGGGCAGCCCAACAGCCCTGACTTCAGCATTGTAAAGCGTGTCTGTGTAAAAAAAATTTGTACCCCCTTAATATTTTGAAATTATAATAAAAAGAAAGCCTGAGCTAGTATTAAAGCCTGAGTCATACAAGCTTTTAAAGAAATCTAAGCTTATTACTTCAAGCACCTAAAACAGCACACACAGATGGTCAGTAAACATGTATAGTGGGGACTGTCCAACTTAGCAGTAAAGCTCAATGCATGTATGAGACACACCTGTAAAGTTCACTTTAAAAAGTGAAGGGGGGGGTGGCACCTGTGGCTCATCGAGTAGGGCGCTGGCCCCATATACCGAAGGTGTCGGGTTCAAACCCAGCCTTGGCTGTACTGCAAAACAGAAAAATATCTGGGCATTGTGGCAGGCGCCTTAGTCCCAGCTACTCGGGAGGCTGAGGCAAGAGAATTGCCTAAGTCCAGGAGCTGGAGGTTGCTGTGAGCTGTGACGCCACGGCACTCTACCGAGGGCGAGAGAATGGGACTCTTGTCTCTATAAAAAATAAATAAGTAAAAAAGTGAAAGGGATTTGGAATATGATATTAAAGCAGCAGCCTGGTAAGCTATCTGCCTCTCTTAACTGAATCTCAGCTTAAAATAAACATCAAAAAGATAAATGCATATAAGGATTTATTGCATTTGGGAATAAGATTAAAAAATTTAAAGCACGTAGAATTATTTCTTTCTACCCTTTGTTTTTTAGCTTATGTGTACATTTGGTCTTATATTAACATACATATGCATATGTGTAGTTATATAATTTTAAAGTCATAGTACCTTTTATCAATTTGTCCAAAAGAAAAAAAAATTTTTTTTGAGACAAAGTCTCACTCTGTTGCCCTGAGTAGAGGGCCGTGGTGTCATAGCTCATAGGAACCTCAAACTCTTGGGCTCACCTGATCCTTTTGCCTCAGCCTCCTGAGTAGCTGGGACTACAGGTGCCCACCACAACACCTGCCTCAGTTATTTTATTTTTAGTAGAAATGGGGTCTCACTCTTGCTGAGGCTGGTGTTGAACTCCTGAGCTCAAGCAATACGTCCATCTCAGCCTCCCAGAGTCCTAGGATTCCAGGGATGAGCCACTGCACCTAGTGGTGCAAATTTTTTTAAATTAAAATTTGACCCTCAACACCTATTGCTCTTTTACCTGTTGTACGCATGAAGAGCTTATGTGCTTGACTCTCATATCCGCGAGAGGCATGGAGAGCAATCCAGTCTGGATTTATAAATTTCGCTCTGCAAATCAAACATATATACATGCATGTTACTCCTCGTCACTTTAGCAATAAGAACATTTGAGAACATATCAATTTATTTTAAGAATTGGCCATTGCTCTTATAAAGCAATAATGTCCATGCTTAAATTTTACTCTTTTTATTTAATCATGTGGAACTGACTTAAGCTATAAAACAGCATCTGCCTTGCTCACCTTCCAACAAAGCCAGGTAACGTGTACCCACAAGCCCTACCTTAACAGTTCTACCAGTGTAAAAACAATTTGGTGCGTCACATTTCATCTGTTAAACACATACTTCATAAAAAACGATATGCTAGTATTGGCCAGAAGATCATGTTTTACAATTTATTATTTAATCTTTTCAGTTATAGCCAGTGGCTACAATAAACAGATATTAATCATAAATCACTGTATAAAACTAAACACAATTGTTAAAGATAAATGAAATTTTCAATCATATTATACTGAACACTATAAAATATAACTGATTGTTATGATATTTGAGAGCTTATTTTTACAAAGTATAAAAAATACTCAGATGCTACATAACGGTATTTCAGTCAACCTTGGACTACATCTACCACTACAATCCCATGAGACTATCAGGCTGTATTGTGACTGTACCTTTTCTTTTTCTTTTTTTGTAGAGACAGTCTCAGTATGTTGCCCTTGGTAGAGTGCTGTGGCGTCACAGCTCACAGCAACCTCCAACTCCTGGGCTTGGGTGATTCTCTTGCCTCAGCCTCCCGAGAAGCTGGGACTACAGGCGCCCGCCATAACGCCCGGCTATTTTTCTGTTTTGCAGTTCGGCCGAGGCTGGGTTTGAACCCACCACCTTCGGTATATGGGGCCGGCGCCCTACTCGATGAGCCACAGGTGCTGCCCTTGACTGTACCTCTTCTTTATTTATATGTGTTCAAATAGACAAATACTTGCCACTGTGTTCCAGCTGCCTACGGTCTTCAGTGGTGACATGCCGTACAGGCTCCCAGCCTGGGAGAAAGAGGCTGTACCTACGGCTTAGATGAGAGCCAGGTGACACCACGCGAGTCTGCCCGCATATGTGCTGTGATGATCACGATGACAAAATCACCTAACGACCCACTTCTCAGAATGTATCCCCATCATGAAGTGACATATGGTGGTAAAGCTGAGATAATTAAATAAGGAAGCCGAGTCCAGGAGACACTGTGCACAACTTCTGCTGATGCACTTCCAGCCTGAACCTCCACTGAGAGGCAAGCTCCTCTCTTCTACACGACTCATCTCTCTAAGAGGAGGAGGAATTCTAGTCCCAAACTACAATAATTCTAGTTCCTAATTTGACAGATTAGTCAGAAATCCGTTTGGACCTATGTCCTTTCTTCCTTTCAGAAAAAGGCGTTCCTACACATAAGTAACCCATATTAAATATATTTTTCAGAAGTCCATGCATAATTGGTAACAACTTTACTTCAGAGCAAAGCAACATTTTTGCATTTCTTTGTCGGTTGTTCCAGTAGTTGGTTACTACTGTATTGTGCATTACCATTTACAATGCACAACACAATATAGCTACGAGTGATCTCTCCTCTATTCAAGAAAGCCCAATCACACTGTTTCTTACTATCTGCTAAGGGCATAATATTTAGAGTAACGTTAAGGGGCTAGACATGGTGGCTCACTCTGGGAGGCCAAGGCAGGTGGACTGCTTGAGCCAGTCTGAACAAGAGTGAGTCCCCCCCACCCCACCGAAAAAACAGAAAACTAGCTGGGCATCATAGCAAGTGCCTGTAGCCCCAGGTACTCAGGAGGCTGAAGCAGGAGGATCACTTGAGCCCAAGAGTTTAAGGTTGCTGTGACCTACAATGATGCCATGGCACTCTACCTAGGACAACAGAGTGAGACTCTATATAAAAGAAAAAAAAAAAGAAATAGAGTTAAAGAAGTCAGACTTACACATATGCGCACAGGAGACTATGATATGCTGTTAGAGGTGGGTAATCCAGTCCCCAATACTGTAAATTGTTATCACTGCTGTTAAAATACCTGAAAAAGGGAAAAAAGAAAAAAACACCATTCTTTCAACTAATATTCAAGAAGCAGACTTCTAATTGAATTTCTCATCTCATTTATTTAATAATAATCAAGCTATGATGATAAACACAAACCAGGACTGTCCCAGGCAAAGTGAAACTTATTGTCATTCTATTATTAGTAGATTTAACCAATGACTAATACTTACACAACAAAAGATATGCAACAAAAAAAATTTGTATCTATGCCGAGCATGGTGGTTCACGCTTGTAATCCCAGGCTGAGACGCATGGATTGCCCGAGCTCAAAGGTTTGAGACTAGCCTGAGCAAGAGAAAGACCCCGTCTCCAAAAAAATAGCTGGGCGTTGTGGCAGGCACCTGTAGTCCCAGCTACTCAGGAGGCTGAGGCAAGAGAATCGCTTAAGCCAAAGAGTTTGAAGTTGCTGTGAGCTATGACGCCATGGCACTCTACCAAGGGCAACAAAATGAGACTCTATATTAAAAAAAAAAAAAAAAAGAAAGAAAAATTACGTTTACATAAACATTTTCTTTATCATATCCTTTACAACTGACAGCTTTTTCCACCCAATTTATTTTCTCAGTCGTAAGAATATTTTATAATATTACAGTCCAAACCATATAACCCACAAGTAGCCACTGTTCATAAACCTGTTTCAATAATAAGAGGTTTATGAACAGTGGCTACTTGTGGTTTATACTTGTGTACATGATCCCATTAAACCTATTATTCACCTTTCGAAGGTCTATTCTTTGTAGTATCAGTTATGTAAAGTACAGATTTGTATGTGAAGGATGGAAATTAACAAAATGATCAAGCCGGGCAGCGCCTGTGGCTCATCGAGTAGGGCACCAGCCCCGTATACTGAAGGTGGTGGGTTCAAACCCGGCCTCGGCCAAACTGCAAAACAGAAAAATAGCCAGGCATTATGGCAGGCGCCTGTAGTCCCAGCTACTCGGGAGGCTGAGGCAAGAGAATCACCTAAGCCCAGGAGTTGGAGGTTGCTGTGAGCTGTGTGATGCCACGGCACTCTACCGAGGTCGATAAAGTGAGACTCTGTCTCTACAAAAAAAAAAAAAAAAATGATCAAGTCATGCTGGTCAGCCAAGAGATCTAGGCAGAGGGCACTGCGGCATGGAGCCAGCTGTGCTGTTGTCCCTACAGAAGAAACACCCATCTGAATAGTGCGGGGCTCTGTGTTTGGCTGGGACTTGAACCCAAGAAGCAGCGTGTCCAAGAACCTCTATGTCACTTGAAGCCCCTTTTGACAGCTTGAGTCTGGGAAACTGGACCAAACAGACAGAGGAGCCTGAAGACAGGTACTAACTGTGCTGATTCCAAATTTATGTTACTACAGGGCACATTAGCATAAAGCTTTATTGTCTCCGCCTCATGAAGTTCTGGAAGTGTTGAGTTAAACAAGTAAAGCTGTTAAATCAACACCTGACAGAAGGTAAGTGCTCAAGAGAAGTTCTGAATGGCCTCTAGTCAGAGAATTACTGGAATGGACACAGCAATAGAAAATCATCAAGTAATTTAAGAATCACATTTCCACCAATACAACTTGATTTGGTTTTCAGCTTCTTACAAGACAAAAGCTACGTTTCATTTGCTTTAACCTTGAGATCCACTGTAGCTAAATAACTGAGGCAGTGACAGCGAGCTGTGAGCGTGCAAAGGTCCACATTGACAATGAAGTCAGTGGCTGGATTAGGACAGAACGGTCAGGTCAGCAACTGTGCCCACCCCCGTCCCTATTGACTCATAAATACGAAGAGGCATAGAAGACAACATAAAAATGTTTCAAGTAGGGGCGGCACCTGCAGCTGAGTAGGGTGCTGGCCCCATATACCAGAGGTGGCGGGTTCAAACCTGGCCCCGGCCAAAAAAAAAACAAAAAAAAAATGTTTCAAGTAAAGATTCAAAAGCTACCAGTAGAACCAAAGCAACTATTTGATGCTCCTGTGTTATATACCCTACTTTAGATACACCCAAAAAGTTGTTTAAATGCTATTTATACGTTGCAATGTATAGTCCTGCTGAATTCTCACAGAATCTCAATGGATGCTTTTTCAGTCAAAAAAATGGCTGCCACAGCAATTATAAAATTACATGCAAGAGTATTATCACTAACTCCAAAATATAATTTTTTTCTAACATATAAGCCATGGAATCATTATGAATATTTTTGCTTTAAGAAAAATTTTTGTATCTATGAAACACTTTTGAAGTTACAGAAAAGTTACAAAAATAGTTTGAAGAACTTTTGTACAAGATGTAAAAAGTTTTATAAAACAGACGACATTCTGGGAGGCCGAGGCAGATGGGTCGCTTGAGCTCATGAGTTCAAGACCAGCGTGAGCAAGAACAAGACACCCCCCCCCCCCCGTCTCTACTAACAACAGAAAAACTGAGGCAAGAGGATCACTTGAGCCCAAGAGTTAGAGTTGCTGTGAGCTATGATGGCACCACGGCACTCCACCCAGGGCAACAGCCTGAGACTCTGTCTCCAACAACAACAACAAAAAAAACAAATAGCAACATAAAAAAATTCAAAGACAAGAACAAACCTGAAGATATTTATTTATTTATTTATTTATTTATTTATTTATTTATTTATTTATTTTTTTTTTTTGCAGTTTTTGGCCGGGGCTCGGTTTGAACCTTCCACCTCCGGCATATGGGGCCGGCGCCCTACTCACTGAGCCACAGGCGCCGCCCTAAGATATTTATATCCTACATCTGCACACACAGGAGAAAACTCATCACCATGTAGCCCACACGAGCGAGGTCGTCCCCCCATATCACCATCTCCCAGGACTCAGGTCCTGGAGTGTGTGCAGCCTCCCCCAGCCCCTCGAACGTGGGCAAGACCTGGGACTTGCTTCTAACCAATACAATGTGGCAAATGTGACAGGATGTCACTTTTGTTCTTATGTTTTGTGTACATTTTAAAATTCTGTCTTGTTGGCATTTATACTAGATAGTGTTCACCGACTTTGAAGGAACAGGCTGTCACGTTTTAGTTTGTGGACATGCTGAAGAAGCCACATGGCAAGAAAATGTGAGTGTACTCTAGGAGCTGAGGGTGGTTCCAATATGAAACCCAAGTCCTCACTTTGCAGATGCCAGAAAATTAACTCTGCCCCAACCTGAGGGAGCCTGGAGTGGATCCTTCACAGACAGAGCAATAAATCTGCAGCCCGACCAACACCTGGATCACAGCCCTTTAAGACTCCCAGCAGGATACCAAGCTGTGCCCAGACTTCTGATCTAAACAAACTGCAAAGCTGGCACAGTAGTGCACGCCCAACACTTTGCAAGGCCAAGGCAGGAGGATTTCCTGAGCTCAGGAGTTCAAGACCAACCTGAACAAGAGCAAGACTCCGTCTCTACTAAAAATAGAAAAACTAGCCAGGTCTCATGGTGGGCGCCTGTAGTCCCCCACAGGAGGCTGAGGCCCAAGGATGGCTTGAGCCCAAGAGTTTGAGCCCAAGAGTTTGCTGTAAGCTATGACAGTATGGCACTCTACTGAGGACAAAGAGTAACATGATGTCTCAAAAAAATTTTTTTTAAATAAAAATCATATAAATTATTACAAAAAAGATAATACATTAGAAATATGAGGGAAAGAAATGAACAAGCAATTCCAAAAAGAAATATATTGATTAATAAATATAAAAGATACTCAGTATCACAAGTACTTAGGAAAATGCAAATTTTAAGAGTCTGGTATTATTGAGTAATGGTCAGGGTAAGTAGAAAGAAATATTCTGGTGTTAGTCTCCATTAAAACTGTCTACTTTAGAGATTCCCCTTCTCGGAATCTACCTAAAAGAAACAAGTGCAGGGGCGGCGCCTGTGGCTTAGTGCGTAGCCAAACCCAGTTCAAACCCGGCCCTGGCCAAACTGCACCAAAAAGTGCAGAGTATTATGGTGGGCACCTGTAGTTCCAGCTCCATGGGAGGCTGAGGCAAGAGAATCACTTAAGTCCAGGAGTTGGAGGTTGCATGAGCTATGATGCCACGGCACTCTACAGGGGCAACAAAGTGAGACTGTCACAAAAAAAAAAAAAAAAACCAAAGAAAAACAAGAAGAAAAAGAAAAGAAAGAAGTCCTATTATTTAGTCTTCTCTCATTGGTCCCCTTTTCAGCTCCACGAATCTGAGGCTCTCTTCCATTTGTATTTACATCTATAATCACAGCGATCTTTAGTGAGAAAAGCAGTAGATGAGGGAACAGGGAAGAAATATTTTTAGTCCATAATGGTATTTCCATAGTTTATGTCCAGAAGAGTTTCTAGGACATGTAGAGGTCTATCATCAGAGTCTAGTTCAGCGGCATATCCCAGGAAACTGAGCATGTGGGTAACTCTGAGAACTACGAGATTTCAGAGATGGGCCCACAACACGCAGGGCACAGAGAAGCATCAGTCTGCAGGAGACAAGGACGTTCCAGGTGAAGAAAACAGCACGTTTTCCTTTTAAATATTTTCAGACAATCTATATTATAACAACTGACTATGATAAAAAATAAAATCGAGTTAAAATGATGCATACCACTGTTCGATTGGTAAATTGAAAGTAATTTCTTGCCAGTGTCTTTGAGCTTCATAGTCACCAAACATAGGGGGTTTTCCAGCACCTAAGATGAAAGGTAAAAAGAGCAAAACAACAATGTACTTTAGCATATCAGTGAATTTTATTTCCTTATGAAAATTTTAAACAGTATAGCTTAGGGAAAGAACACAAGAGTTACCAAAAAAGTCAGAGAAATGAGGTCTGAATCCCAGCACTGTGTGTGTGAATGTGTGATGCTGGGCAAATACTTAATCTCCCTAAGTTTCAGCACATTAAAAACAGGATCAGGCTTGGCGCCTGTAGCTCAGTGCGTAGGGTGCCGGCCACATACACCGAGGCTGGAGGGTTCAAGCCCAGTCCAGCCTGCTAAACAACTACAACCGTTACCAAAAAAAAAAAAAACCAGCTGGGCGTTGTGGCGGGCACCTGTCGTCCCAGCTACTTGGGAGGCTGAGGTAAGAGAATCACTTAAGCCCAAGAGTTTGAGGTTGCTGTGATGCCACGGCACTCTAGCAAGGGCGACATAATGCTCAAAAAAAAAAGGATCAATACAATCTTCCTATATAGGCCTAGAGGCCTAGTGGCACAAATAAGACAATGGATATAAAATACCCAACACAGTGGCTGCCTGGCACGCGGCAAGCACTCAATGAACAGAAGCTGCTGTTAACATTCCAGTCATCCCTAGTAGCCATGGAAGGTGGTTCCAGGATCACATCCCCACGGATGTTCAAGTCTCTTCTATGAAGTGGGACAGTATTCGTGTACCATCTACACACATCTTCCCATACACTTTAATAGATTACTTATGATACCTAATAAATGCTGCGTAAATTGTCATATTGTATAGTTTAGGAAATTGTGACAAGGAAAAAAGTCTTACATGTTCAGTACAGATCCAACTATGCTTTTTTGTTTCCTCAATATTTTCAATCAATGGTTGGTTGAATCCAGATGCAGAACCCATAGACACACGAACAGAGCCAACCACACTTAGCTAAGAACAATATACAGCACCCAAGTTTATTTTCACTTCATAGGCAAGACTGTCAACTATGCTGTCCAATAAGTATTATAAAATAATAATAACAATGAATACCTACATTTTACAAAGGGCTTATTCAAACTAAATGCAAATAACAACATCAAGTGTAGAATCAAAAACAGACTATAGGCTCGGTGCCTGTGGCTCAACGGGCTAAGGCACCAGCCACGTACACCTGAGCTGGCGGGTTCGAATCCAGCCCGGGCCTGCCAAACAACAATGACGGCTGCAACCAAAAAATGGCCAGGCATTGTGGCGGGCACCTGTAGTCCCAGCTACTTGGGAGGCAGAGGCAGGAGACTTGCTTGAGCCCAGGAATTGGAGGTGGCTGTGAGCTGTGATGCCACAGCACTCTATCCA
>CAUYRH010101713.1:0-17596 GCA_963574655.1 Perodicticus potto | reverse complement strand
GGGTAGAGTGCTATGGCATCATAGCTCACAGCAACTTCAAACACCCAGCCTCAAGCAATCCTCTTCCCACGTCCTCCTGAGTAGTTGGGACAACAGGTCCAACCACAATGCCCAGCTAGTCTTTCTACTTTTATTATTATTATTTTTTTGGTTGCAGTTTGTCCGGGGCTGGGTTTGAACTTGCCACCCTTGGTGTATGGGGCCGGCACCCTAGTCATTAAGCCACAGGCGCTGCCCTAAAGGAAGTTCATTAGACTGCAAGCAAGCAGTCTTTAGAAAGCAAGTTATACCAGATAGCAATACAAATTACTTCTTTCAGTTATTATTTCTTTCATGTTTTGTGAAGAATAGATTTTTTTAATGTTTTATTTTTCATTATATTTTAATTAACACAAAATTACATATATTTATCATGTATAAGACAGTGTTTTGAAACATATAAACATTATGAAATGGGTAACTGAACTAATTAACATACGTATTACCTCAGATAGTTGTCATTTTTTGTAGTGAAAACATTTAAAATGTGCTCTTAGCATTTCTCAAGACTACAATGTGTTGTTATGAACTATAGTCACTATGTTGTACAGACGATCTCTTAAACTTATTTCTCCTATCTAATTACAATTTTGTGTCCTTTGACCAATATCTCCCCACCACTCTCCCCAACCACTCTGATTACTAAATTTCAAAACACAATTCCAGTATGCAGAACTAATAATCTCGCTAGGTGCTTTGGGAGAAATACATATTAATTTACATATATCAATTCATAAATATTAATTTATTTTATTTTCTAAGTTCATTTGATAGAAGTTAGTTAATTTTAGTACACAGTGCCAAAGGTAAAACACACACACACACACACACACAAAAATGCTTAGTTAGCAAATGATCTAAGTTGTCTGATCATGAATTTTATATTTTTTACACTATCATTGTTAGAAGAGAATTTGTGCTATAATCTTTGAAGCAAAGGCAATAGTCCTATATAACCGCATTTCTGTGATTAGGAAAATTAAATGTATTTATCGCTTTACTATAATTTATACTGAACAATACACCAGGAAGGGTAGTCAAAACCTTTTTTCCTAAGATATTTAAGAATTGCCATGTTTTAAGTTTATATATTGGTCCCTCTTTTATACTTTAAAGAACGAAGACAAGCAAAAAATAAATATCCAAACAACTAACAAGCTTGGGTTTGAATTCCCTAGTAAGTTAGTTACTGTGTGGCCCTAAACTAGTTACTTCATCTTCCTGAGCCTTGATTTTTTCATCAGTAAAAGAGCAGCAATATTTTAGTAGAATTTGTGGAAGCATAAATTTAGATAATATGCTTTTGGCCTAGGATGAACACCCCCCAAATGGCAACTACTTCTATAATTAATGGTATTGTCTATCAGGTGGAAAGACAGTACATATGCAGCCTTTAAGAATGCTTTGTAAGTTGGTGATGAAGTCCATTGATTTCAAAGTGTCCTTTGTAAAGTGGGGCGATCAAGTAACAGGCTAGAGCAAGCAAAGGTCCTAAAGATCTTGATGAAATCCCTTCTATTCCCTCCATCTCAATAGATTATTTCTCAGATTGCACATCTAATACTCGAGCCGATTTGCAGTGCGGAAATGGTTAGAGGTCAGAAAAGATGGATAATTTTGGAGTACGCGTCCTTGGGGAGGAGGGTAAGCTTGGCTGCCATCCCTGGCAAAACCAATGAACAGTGCCTTGGGTTATTTATGGTTGTACGTGTTGTAAGCAATAAGCAAGGAGGCGCAAGCCCAGCTGAACAGTGAGATGCCACGACCTCTACATCAATGAATGCCAACCACCGGCTCCTTTCAATTGACTGGGGTCAGAGGAGATCCTGCCCCTTAGATTGTTCTGTGGTAAATTTTAAGTTCTGTGCTACCTTTCCACCATACTTCCAACCACACTGATTGCTTTCTCCCTCACTGACTATACGCAGTGTGTGCTAAGGGAACGAATATGTTAGACTTCTCAAAGTGCAATTACAAAAATAAAACTGTCTCAAAAGAAAGCACTCAGATGTAATTTTTTTTTTTTTTTTTTTTTTTTTGTGAGACAGATTCTCACTTTATCACCCTCGATAGAGTGCCCTGGCGTCACACAGCTCACAGCAGCCTCTAACTCCTGAACTTAGGCGATTCTCTTGCCTCAGCCTCCCAAGTAGCTGGGACCACAGGCACCCGCCACCATGCCCAGCTGTTTTTCTGGTTTATTGCAGTTTGGCTGAGGCGGGGTTTGAACCCGCCACCTTTGGTACATGGGGCTGGTGCCTTACTCAATGAGCCACAGGCGCCATCCCATATATTTTGCATTTTGTCCTATTTCTTTTTTCATCTTTCCTATCTTACTCCCTTCACAGCATTACAAATGAATTTTATGAAAAACACGACCTTGATAATGGTAAATTTGTGAAATTTTGAAATTACGAAAAAGGAGCTATTGATTACTTCCCAGTCTTACGACAACTAACTGATGTAAGACTTCTGAGTTATATGGGCCACTTCTCATCCCGATCTACTAGGCGCTAATGTTGAGTGATCTTGTCATTCTTCCTCAGTTGTTTGTATTTGACTTATGAGCATAATCAAATCAACCCAATACAACAGCGCGATCTAATTGTGTGTAATTGTGAAATGCAGTTATCTTTGTTATTTAAATACAACAAACTTTGTAAACACTTCAGTTTTGATTTTCAGAAGTGTCAGTCCGAATTCAAAATCAAAACTGAAAGAACTCAAACACAGACTGTCCAGGAGCTCTGAGTTATTTAGGAGTGCCCAGCTTTTGTTTCCTGTATGGGTATGGTCACCTGGATTTTCTCTTGTGGAAAATTGTCATCAGTTTATTTAGTGTGGCCACCATCACCTCATTTTTTGGAGCTTCATGAATGGGCACAGCAAAGAGGCCTGGCCTGTCAACACTTTCCATTCCATTCCCCTCACCACAGAGATTGGTTCAATATGGGCATATTAGAATAAACAGAAATATTGTTGGTACTATGGGAGGGAATTGGGCGGAGACAGTCATTTGTGTGTTTTTTCCTGCCTAGGTGTATTATTGGTATTTTTAAAAATTTCTGTCGATTTTGAGTTTTCACATCTTAACAACCTTTCTGACTGAGGAGAGACTGCTTCTCCCAGGACTAGCTAGCCCACACCTAAAGACAGCCGGGGTGGGCCTGGAGTGTGCCTCTGATACGAAAACCAACCAATGCAGAGCCGCCTCCTCTATCTGGCCCAGGTCCCTAGGAGGCGATTTTCTCTGCTTTAATAATCCCAGTTTAGGTCCCAGGCAAGTAGGGACCACCGCTTAGCTTAGAGCCCAAGGGAATTATTCAAAGTAGCCTACCCTAAACTCTTTACCCTGCCTCTGTCTCGGGGTGGTTTGCCTTTGCCACAGAAACTGCCTGACACTGGCGCCTTCCATGTGGTCCTGCCTGCTGTGCTGTGCCTCTCGTGTCTAGGACCCAGGATGGTAATAAACTGGGTTTTCTCGACCTTCTCCTGATTCTCCTGTTTGTGACCAACCTGAAAAACTGTCTCATGGGAAAACACACACACTGGATTTGCTGAAACGACATAACACTTTGAAAATTTTAGTGGTCATATTGTCTCCAAGTTCTCAGGCCCTTGAAAAATTAAATTGGGAGGACGATTGATGCAAGGCCAGGAGTTCAAGGCCAGGTAACATAGCAAGACCTCATCGCCACAAAAAATAAAAACGTATCCAGGCATGCTGGTATGCACCAGTAGTTCCAGGAGGCTGAGACAAGAGGGTGGCTTTAGCCCAAAAGTTTGTGGTTGCAGTGAGCTATGATGATGATGCCGCTGCAGTCCAGCCAGGGCAACACAGCAAGACTTACTTCAAAGAAAAAAGAGTCATGCTATACTTGCTTCAAAATTTTCTTTTTATTCTATTGTCCACAAATCTATATTTACTAAACAGAATTGAATATTATGCCTTAAAATAGTCCAAATTTCCATTTTATGAATTCACATTATGATTGTTGGCATTTGATATATTCTCTCAGCACATACTTATCATAGATGTATAAAATGATGTGATGTTCTTATCATCTAATAACTATTAGAGCTGTATGTGGACTTTTTCTAGTACTCTGCCACATCTGTGACAAGAGAGGGGGCAACCCAGCATGAGGGGGGAGAGTTGACCTGAGTGGAAAAGTGGGAAATGAAGAAATACAAAGCCATGAAAGACTGGGAGAGGCGGAGAACGACAGGAGATGCGGAATAGGATGAACCGTGGAAACAGCGTTATTTACACAGTATCTTAACAGGAGTGCATAAATCTTAACACATGGGTTAGAGATCAACCTTGAAGAGGAAAAACTGTGTGCTTGTCAACAAGGAGGAAAGTATGCATGGGCTACAAGACTTTTAGCAGGTGAAAACAATGGTGTTAAGGAAGAAGTGGTTGGGGGTCTCTCCCAAGACTGTGGGAGCCCTGCCGGCCACAGCCCACTCCCCACAGCTCTCTTCTAGGCACCTATCTTGATGGTACTTTCCAGCCTGCCTTTTGCTTAAGAAGAAATTTATGCTATTTGGTTGTTTAAGTAGCCAATGTGATACAGTCACTTTCAGGCAAGAACATTAAACTGCCTTTTTGAGTTACTTAAAAGTTCTCATTTATACCAAAATGAGAAGACAGGGAGAAGACTCATGGTGGGATAGAAGAACATGAAGCACGAGTGAGAAATAGATGTTTGCTATAAGCCACTCAATATGGGGCCTATTTTTAACCACAGCAAAATCTAATCTAACCTCATTGATATAGTTGGCCCCTGCAATTACAAAGTTACCGTTTGATAGGACAACTGAAGAACAGCCCAGAAAAAAATGGGATACTTTAAATGGGAGTAATATAAAAGTTCTGTGTTCTGGGATGGTAAAGGGAAATATATTCATATTATATATTCATATATTCATAATATATTCATTCCATCTGGGAAGATTAGGCAGGGCCTCACAGATATACGGAATTTAACCCTAAATTTGTAAAACTTGGGTTGGCTTTTCATAAACTGAGAAGGTGTAGAAAGGATGAAGAATTTCAAACCAAAGAAGTAGCAATAGTAAAAGTATGAAGACAAGAGAATATACAAAAGGCATATTATAAATTATTACAGGAGCCGCATCACTAGATATGAGGACCCTTGACACAAGGCCTTACGTACTAGCAAAGAGTCTGGAAGTTAGGACTGAGTTTCCCAAAGTGTGGTTTCTTTCTCAATGCATTTTCGTTTCTTTACAGTTAGTGTTATAACTATTTTGTAGTTGTTTTTATGTGTGGTGGGAAATGGGATTTAAGTTTCATTTTTGTCCCTCCAGTATAGCTGTCCAATTGGTCCAGAACCATTAGAGAAAGACAGCTTTCTCATAGTTCTCCAAACTGCTATTTCTTTGTCATAAAATCAACAGTCCTTGTATAGAGGAATGCGACTCTGAGCCTTTTATTGTATATTTTTCCATTTCTCACCAATTTTGCTCTATATTAATTACTGAAACTTTATTAGTAAGTATTAATACATAGTTGAGTAATCCCTCTACTACTAATTTGTGCTAGGGCAACAAAACCACCGGGAGTTTGGTCAGGCCTACACTGAACCAACTCCTCAATCTGGCATTATCGGTTCTTCTAATTCATAAAGATGACATGTCTCTCCATTTCCTCAGGTCTTATTTCATTTCTCTTAGGATTCTTAATTGCCTGTCAGAGTTTTGGATTTCATTTATCAGATTTATTACTAATTTGATTTTTCAATCTTTTTGTCAAGAGTATCATTTTTTGTACTTCATTTTTAATAATTCGATGTTATTATATAAAAATACATTTCGGCCAGGCCTAATGATGTGGACTTGGAGTCCCAGCTTTGGCAGGCTGACCCAGGAGGATCACTGGAGCCTAGGAGTTTGAGGCTGCAATGAGCTGTGATTGTGCCCCTGTACTCCAGACTGGGCAACAGAGCAAGATCGCATCTCAAAAAAATTTTAAATAAAATTAAATTAATAAAAATACATTTATGTACATTGACCTTATATCTAGGAACTTGTTAATGTCTCTTATGTATTGTATACATTTATCTGTAAGTTCTTTACGCTTTCTTTGTTTGAATTTTTAAGACACATATTGGGTTTTTTTGTTTGTTTGTTTTCAAATTTTTTTTAAAAAGTGAGCTTTGATTTTTTTTTCTCTTCATATCCACATTGTAGTTCTTTTTAAAGCCTCATTTTATGAAATAGCACTTCTAAAATAATGTAAGCGGTAAGAGTCTCATTTGCAATATTTTAATTTTAATCATACTATACATTTGACCAGACTCCTTTTGTCAGATTAAAGCATTTACTTTTATGACAAGTTTACTAACTTTATAATAATCAAGAATTGCTACAATATAAGCAAGATTTTATAATCACAGAGGTTAAAGTTTATGTTTTTATTATGATGACAATATCCTTTAAAAATCTATAATGTAGTGAATTACATGAAGTGATTTTTAAAATATTAAACCAAATTTCCCTTTTATTTATAAGCTCAAATTGTGCTGTATTATTTTTTCATAGACCTCAATGTTTACTAATATTTTGTTTAAAACTTTGACATCTATGTTCTTGAGAAAGATATTTCTATAATTTTCCTTTTTGTTTTTGTAATAACCAAGAAAGGTTGGAGGTCAAGGTTAAAATAATATAAAAAACAATGGAAATGTTTTCTCTTTTTCTATTTTTTTGAAGTTTTACAAGATTGCGTCTGTTGGTTCCACAAATATTTAGTAGAATTCATTGGTGTAGCCACCTAAGTCTGGAGGTTTCTATACGGAAATGTTTTTAAGTACACATTCAAAAATTTTTAGAACTTACAGTACTATTCAAATGATCTATTTCTTCTTGTATTAAGTTGTGTTTTTCTAAAAATATGTTCATATTATTTAAATTTGTAAATGAGTTGGCATAAACTTGATCATAATATCTTTTTATCATTTTATTATTATCTATAGTAATAAATATAATAAAAGAATATCATCTTTCTTGTGTTTTTAATCAGTCTTGAGAGGGGTTATCAGTTTTATTTGTCTTTTCTAAAAAATCAACTTTTAGGTTTTTTTGTTATTGTTGTTGCAGTTTTTTTGGCCAGGGCCGGGTTTGAACCCACCACCTTTGGTTTATGGGGCCGGCACCCCACTCCCTGAGCCACAGGCGTCACCCCAACTTTCGGTTTTGTTGAGTTTCTCTGTTGTATGTTTGTATTTCTAGTTCATTAAATTTTCTTTATTTGTTCTTCCTCTCTATTTGCTGTAGGTTTAATTTTTTTTTTGTTTTTGCCATACCTTTGAGGCAAAATCCAAATCATGTTTTTTACTCCAATATAGCATTTGTGGACATAAATATCTATCTCTAAGTGCAGTTTCAGTGGCATCCCACAGGTTTTCCATTAGAGTGTTTTTTACCACTCTTTGACTTCTGGATTATTTGGAAATGTCTATCTTTGCTTCGAAAGTATAAAAATAGTTTAGTAAGTGCTTTATCATTAACTTTTAGTTTAAGCCAGAGATGATAGCCTGTTTAATTTCATCTCTTCAAGATCCCATTGAGACTTACTTTATAAATAGCAAATCATCTTTTTTAGAAAATGTCTATGCACTTGAACAGAATGTTTTTTTGTGCACTTGCAAGGTACAGTGATACACATATTTAATGTTTAATCATCTCTGTATTTCCTACATGGTCCCTTATTCTGTTTTGAGAAAAGAATGATCAATGTCCTACGTACATGTGGATCGGTCTATTTTCCTTTAAATTTAGTCAGGTTTTGTGCTTGCTTCGGCAGTACATATACTAAAAAAAATTGGAATGATAAATTTAGTCAGCTTTTTCCTGCACACGGACCTTGGGATTCAAAGAAACCAAAAGAGAAGATCCAAAGGGTGGGCGACCAGCAGAG
This sequence comes from Perodicticus potto, assembly GCA_963574655.1. Classification (NCBI taxonomy): domain Eukaryota; kingdom Metazoa; phylum Chordata; class Mammalia; order Primates; family Lorisidae; genus Perodicticus; species Perodicticus potto. The sequence goes on along the minus strand of CAUYRH010101713.1, from coordinate 9,609 downwards.
AAGCCGACCCCCTGCAATGTGGACCCACACGGTAGCCCATGTCGCGGCTCAGCCGTGAAGGAGGAGACACAGTGGAAGCCAGAGAAGGAGAAGGACACCAGTGTGGCCCTGCGCCAGGAGATGAGCAGCCACACAGCTGTAAACGCAAGTGATATCTTAAGCACCCTGCCAACTAAATATTCCCCTTCTTAGGCAAGGGGATAGCCCTTCCCTCTGCCCTCCCCCAAACCGAAACTTAAAACTGAGTTGTTCATCATGAGGAAAAGAGGGTATAAGACAAGCCTAGTTATGCCCTGTCCCTTTTGGAGTCATTCTTTTTAAAAATAAGGTACAAAATAATCAACAAACTGTTACTGGAATTTCTTTCTTCAGTAGGTCCTTGGTCTGGGGGATTTGAAGAATGAATAGTAGTAAGGTAAGATGTTATTAGACAGAGGAGAACAGAGGAGTAAAAAAGCACCAGAGCTTCTGGCAAAGGGAAAGACCCAAGTCAGAAGTCTCCCCCATGGGTCCCTTGTCTAGGAGTATGTGTTAGATTTTGGCCAAGACTTGGTAAGTGGAAAAATATCTTTTCAAAGTTAATGAGTATATTAACAAATGAATGAATGTAATCCCTCGGCTAGAGCAAGGTTATTAGGTTTTTGCAGTTTTTATGGCAGGGAAGGGATTAGGGTGTGTGCTCCCTACTCCAGGTGGAACCACCTAAAAATGTTTCAGGCTGCTTTATTCACGACCTTGCTAGAACCCAAAGGGTGTAGCCTGGAATGGGCAGCCCATTTGTGTCTAGAGATGGGGGTCTGATTTCTGAGCTCACCTGGGCCTAGAGCATAGGGGGATCCCTGTCCAGCCCTGAATGGGGGAAACCTGTATCAAAACCTGTATCAATGGAGGAATCCTGTATCAAAACCTAGGACCACGTAAGACAGAGGTTAAACCACACATGCAAATCATCAATTTACTGAAGGGATCACTTGGGTCTTGGTATATGTCAAGTGGCTTGTCTCTCATTAGTAGGCTTCCTTAACTTAAAACATGCCCGGCCTTTAGACAAACCTTCATTTCTTCAACCAAGTACAAGTCAAAATATCTTTAAATTCACCTCTAACCTGTAGCTTCGAGATGTCTGACCTTGGGGCGCCAAATCATTGTACACCCTCCATGTAATTCCTATCTCCCTAAAAAGGATAAAATTAAACTATCACCCACCTATGCAAGACCACTTGCTCTCCAGGCTTCTCGGATACAGCTCTCTGAGCCATGGTCACAACTATTTGGCTCAAAATAAAACTTTTAAATTATTTGACAGAGTTTGAGTTCCTTTCCACAGACAGACGCAATTTAGCACATTACCTGGGGTCATGAACTACCCTCACAGGATAACAAAATATGACTTCTGCTTCCATTCTGGCCCATGGACAGACCAAGCCAATGCCAACTGGAAAGGGAATTCTGGGAAATGTAGTTCCAACTTGCCTAAATTCACTGCATAAAGCCACCATGGTTATAGAACCCAAAAGGTGCTCTGGCCCAGGTCGGGTTACTTGCTGCACAGATAGCCAATTATTAAGACAAAGAGAATTGCTAAGGAAGATAGGAAATTTTAATACGAAAGACATCGGTGGGGAGAACTAGAAAGCAGCCTCAAGTGATAGGTCAAACCCCACCCAAATAGGGTGGACCCACCTAAAAGAATCAGCCCCCTACCCTCTCCCACCAGATGTTCCACCTAAGAGAGGTGAATGGGTCAACCCCCTCCCCTACCTCCCTGGATGGCCCACCTGGGGAAGGTAAATGAGCCACCTCACCCATCACAACAGACGTCAACCCCAGGAAAAAGAATGTCCCAACCCCCACCTTCCTGACCTTTAAAACCCCCATGCATCACTACCTACGTGTGGATTTCTTCCCGGTTGGAAATCTTACCCCACCTGCACCAGGTGGAATAAAGCCATTTTAAATGCACAAACCGGGCCTCAGTTTTCCTTTCGTCTCGAGCCTCAGAATAATCTTTCATCTTTGGCTCCATAACCTTTCATCAGGTCCATCTCCCCAGAGAGTAGAGGCTTTTTCACATGAGGCTACACGCACCGGGGCAAGTTAGTGAAGGATGGTGAGTGCTAGCGAGAGAAAGTTGCCCTGGGGCCTTTGGAATAGCAATGCCTTTGTGTTGCAGAAATTCAGCCATTTCCAAAAACAACTCCAAAACTTCATGTAGGGGCAAGGGAGGGGAGGGGAGGGGGGAGGATGGATGGAGGGAGGGTGATTAGTGGGATCACACTTACGGTGCATCTTACAAGGGTACAAGTGAAAATTACTAAAGGTAGAATATAAATGTCTTCATATAGTGATTAAAAGGCCATGTAGGCTACGTTAAATAGTTCGATGAAAATATTTCAGATTGTATATAAAGTCAGCACATTGTGCCCCATGATTGCACCAATGTACACAATTATGATTTAATAAGAATTAAAAAAAAATGATAATATGTGAAAAAGCGGAAATGGGTTCATTATCAAGGCTCACTCCAAAACCCCCTTGGATTCTTCACAATAGGAAGTTACCCCTCTTCCAGAATTTTATAATTGAAGGAAAAATCTAGGGACAGATTAATTTGCTCATGATCATATGAGTAAAAGAAGTTGGGTTTCTAACCCAGATCTTCATACATATAGGTTTACAATAATTTAAATTCATTATAAAGATAATTTTAAATAAAAGTAGAGAGGCTGCATATTCATAGAAATGTTAGAAAACAGATACAGTATAATGGTCCACCACGTGGACCAAGACATTTTAATCAAATGTTTAATTTTTCTGCTCTTTGAAAATACCAAAAATATATTTAAAATATAGTAAGCAGACAATGAAAAGGCTACTATCAAAACTCAGAGAATTGAAGATGAAGACTATTATATATTAACTAGGGTATTGATTATTAAGCATATAAGATACTTTATGGAACTCAAGAATATTATATATTAAATCGCTATATTTGATTGTCATATTAGCATAGTATTACTAGGTAGAATATAGTATAAACTATATCCCAACATGACTTTATTTTTTTTAAAGCATGGGGAAAATATGAAAATAATTATCCTGTGATGTGGGTAGGATTATGGGTGACATTTCCTGCATCTTCAAAATTTTCTATAATGACTATTTACTACTTTTTTAATTTTTATTCATTGAGTCACTTATTTATTTTGAAATAGAGTCTCGCTCTGTCACCCAGGCTGGAGTGCAGTGTTCTCATCATAGCTCACTACAGCCTCAAACTCCCAGGTTCAACGATCACAAATACATACTTTTACTTTTATTTTTATTATTATCTAATATATATCTCTTTGGTAATAATTGAAGGCTTAATTTAATATGAAAAGGAAAACAATAGCTATCTTAGATTATAGGATTATTTTAAGAATTAAAAGATTAAGGACTACAAAAAGCCCCTGGCATGTGGCAAGCAATCAATAAATGTTTCCTTCACATGTATAAATTTGTTCATTCATTCATTCATTTCTCATATGGTTCTGTCTTAGACAACTCTACACAGACAAACAGGAGTTGAATGTTTCATCCTAAATAACTCTTATCAATTGGAAAAGGCTACACTACACATCTGTCATGACTTGACTAAATGCTAGAGAAATAGCAAATAACACTAAAAATCTTACGTTCTGATGGTGTTAGTTGCCTCCGAACTGCTTCCCCTACAAGTTCCTTGAGTTTCTTCTTAAGATGTCTGCTGGTTTTCTTATAGAAATAAAGATCCTTTTCCAACTGCTGGATTTTATATTCATATGTTTTTAAAGTTTCCACAATGCCTTCTCCATCTTGCTCTTTAAAACAGAAATTTACTATTTAAAATCAGTTTTAAATAAATGATTCAAAACTATGTTTTAACATAGCCCCCAGAATGTATTAAAGAGATCAGAAATATGTTACATATATTACCTAAATGGACTGGTTTCCAGCTATAATTTGGATTCTTCTGCCTATAAAATTTTTCAAAGTAGGACTGAACCCTTAGTTACCTTCTCCACCTTAACTTTAACCACCACAGTTTCATGATTCATAAGCATTCTTTTTTTTTTTTTTCTTTTTTTGAGATAGGGTTCTTGCTCTGTTGCCTGAACTAATGTGCACTGGTACCATGATACCTCACTGCAACCTCAAACTCCTGGGCTCAAGAGATCCTATAGCTGAGCCTGTAAGTGCATACCACGATGCCTGGCTAATTTAAAAAAAAATTTTTTTTGGAGAAAAGGGGCCTCACTATGTTGCTTAGGCTGGTCTCAAACTCCTAGCCTCACATGGTCCTCTAGCCTTGGCTCCCAAAGTGCTAGGATTACAGACATGAGCCACCACACCTAGCCTATATAAGTTTGTTTGTTTGTTTTTTGCAATAGCTACCAACTAGACTACTTACACATTTTTTTTTTGAGACAAAGCCTCAAGCTGTCCCCCTGGATAGAGTGCCATGGCATCACAGCTCACAGCAACCTCCAATTCCTGGGCTCAAGCGAGTCTCTTGCCTCAGCCTCCCAAGTAGCTGTGACTACAGGCGCCCGCCACAACGCCCAGTCATTTTTTGATTGCAGCCATCATTGTTTTTTGGCGGGCACGGGCTGGATTCGAACCCGCCTGCTCAGGTGTACATGGCTGGCGCCTTAGCCCATTCAGCCACAGGCGCCGAGCCAAGACTACTTATACTTAATATAGCAAAATGTGTGTTCTATAAAAATTTCACATCTTTGGAACTCTATCCATCAGCTGCATTTGTGTTTTATTTAAGGTTTATGTCAGGAACTATGGTTATATGAGAAGTCATAAGCCTGGGGCTTACAGGTCCAAAAAATATATAGCAAAAAAACTCACAAAAACAAAAGCCTGTTAAAAAAAAAGGCTATAAATATTAAATAAACATCACAGAAAAAGTGAGAAAACAGGCATTATAAGTTCTAGTTTATACCACAACATAACTTAAAACTTCTAATAGTTAATGAGCAACTAACACTGTCCTCATTGGGTTATACTCTAGAATCAGTAAAAATCCAGTATTACTGTTCCTTCAGAAAATACATACTTTCAGGCCTATTTTCTTTTTTAAAAAAATTATTTTTTATTAAATCCTAACTTTGTACATTGCTGCATTTATGGGGTTCAGGGTATAGCTTCAATATACAATGTGAAATGCTTACACTGAACTAAGTAACACATCCAAGACAATTATACTCATTTCTTAATAGTTTTAAAATGTACCATTGCAACATGCACATTAGGTGAGGTTCCCCCCAAATACCCTTCCTCCTCCCAAATCCTCCATCCGCTCATCTCCTCTCCTCTTCCCTTCTACTTTCTGGATTATAGTTATGTTTTGCCATTCGTATGAGTGTGTAGATGGTTTTATATATATATAAATATTTATATATCACCACCTACACATATATATATTTTTTTAAGAAACAGAGTCTCACTTTGTCGCCCTTGGTAGAGTGCTGTGACGTCACAGCTCTTAGCAATCTCCAGCTCTTGGGCTTAGGTGATTCTGTTGCCTCAGCCTCCTGAGTAGCTGGGACTACAGGCACCCACCACAATGCCCGGTTATTTTTTTATTTTTTATTTTTTGAGACAGAGCCTCAAGCTGTCACCCTGGATAGAGTGCTGTGGCATCACGGCTCACAGCAATCTCCAATTCCTGAGCTCAAAGGAGTCTCTTGCCTCTGCCTGCCAAGTAGGTGGGACCACAGGCACCCGCACAACGCCCGGCCATTTCTTGGTTGCAGCCGTCATTGTTGTTTGGCGGGCCCAGGCTGGATTCGAACTCAGGTGTATGTGGCTGGCGCCCTAGCCCGTTGAGCCACAGGCACCGAGCCAACCAGCTATTTTTTTTGGTTGTTGTAGTTTAGCCAAGGCAAGCCTATTTTCTCATGCTGGCATATTTATAAAATGTTCCTACTGGTTTGTAATTTTCTTTTGTTTAATTGGCTGTTTTGTAATTTTATTTAAATATATCTGTCTATTTTAAATTACCCTCATCTTGTTTTGTTTTTTTTTTGAACCCCCCACCTCCGGCATATGGGACTGGCGCCCTACTCACTGAGCCACAGGCACCACCCCTCATCTTGTTTTTAAGTTAATGGCATAAGTCAGAATTCCCATAAAATACATAAATTAACATATAATTTAATTTAATTTTATGCCCCATATTCAGCTGAAATTAGATAATTCATAAATTTTTACCATTTTAGTTACAACTTTGTGATGAAAAACTTGTACAGCTATAGACTTTTAAAAAAATGTTTTGATTTGGCTATAGCATGAGCTGTTGTGATATAATACCAGTTACTGACAGTGCCTATGGCTCAGTGAGTAGGGCGCCAGCCCCATATACTGAAGGTGGCGGGTTCAAACTTGGCCCCGGCCAAACTGCAACAAAAATCATAGCCCGGAGTTGTGGCAGGCGCCTGTAGTCCCAGCTACTTGGGAGGATGAGGCAAAAGAATCGCCTAAGCCCAAGAGCTGGAGGTTGCTGTGAGCTATGACGCCACAGCTCTCTACTGAGGGCAACAAACTAACACTCTGTCTCCAAAAAAATAAAATAATATAAAAAATTAAATTAAAAAAATAAAAAAAATTTGTTACTTTTAAAAAACATTAAAATTCTATAAAAATGTCACATTTAGAGACTTAAGACAGAACTAAACTAAGTAAGATCATGTTTGATTGCAATATTGTGTCAAAGAAATCCTATCATTAGGCAGTTAGTTGGTTACAGAATTAACTTAGAGACAAATTGCCTCAGCAATCTAATTCATATATTTTCCAATTTTCTACTTAGGTTTCTTCTTCCAGACCCTTTCGATACATTTTCAGCTATGGATTCATGAGAATCAAGACTAAGAAACTGGATTGCAACAGGAACAGTATCACCAGGCAGTGATTTAGTTCCCATATCAGCTATTTGTGTACCGGCCATATGCCCAGGTAACACTGGCCTAATTGCTCTGACAGCTCTCTTTCTACATAGGGGTTGATGGTTGAACTATTGTTTGCTGATAACAGTAGGTGTCCATTAGACTAATTTTGACCTAAGATATAACCTTATCAACTGAAAATTATAAGAAGAAACAGAACTAGGAATATGACAGAGCCTATTACTTTATTTTTGTGAATGAAAAATAACTTAAATATCATAGCATTATATCTCTTAGAAATAGAAAATTTTCAAGTACATGAGAAAAAGCCAGAAGTAATCTCACATTCCTATATAAAAACTAGACTGATAAAAACTAACAGCGTTGCTGCAGTTCTAATGAGTGTGCTGGAGGCAGGCGGAAGGGATGATATTTCAAGCATGAATAACCTGACCTACAACAAAGTCAACTGTTCCAAAAGGTGGTAACCAAAACATGTAAAGCCCCAAAACTTGTATCAATAGTAACTATTTAAACATGTTGGAATTTTAAGTGATTAAATTCCATCATATCTTCCTTCCTCACCTCTATATCACCTTTATGCAACTGACAAAGAGGGGCAGTTACCTTTGAAATGATGCAACAGCAACTGCATCTTGTGCTCATGTTCCTTTTGTTGGAGGGTTAGTCTCCGGTCACACTGCAATTTCACATGTTCCAGTGCAGATTCCAACTCATGAACCATATTATCCCGTTCCAGAACCTTCATTTTCATTTCTTCATTATGTAACTGTTGTTTCCGGTCAGCTTCTCGCAAATTAACCACCTAGAAAATACATTTTTGACCTTTTAAGAGTGCCTTAGATAGCCTAATATGATAGATTCATCTACTTCTCTTAGGCTACGTAGAGATGAACTTGCTTAACCTCCACAATACAAGTGATTCTTGCCAAGGTACTGGGTCCTTAGGTAAAAGCTTGGTAAAACATCCACAAAATAACCTAGCAACCTTTTGAATTTTGGAGGATTCTGAATTAGTAACATTTTTCTTTTCTTTTTTTTTTTTTTTTTTTGAGACAGGGTCTCAGTGTGTGACCCTTGGTAGAATGCTGTGGTGTCACAGCTCACAGCAACTTCAAACCCTAGGGCTTAAGCGATTGTCTTGCCTCAGCCTCCCAAGTAGTGAGGACTACCCAGCACCTGCCACAACGCACGTCTATTTTTTGTTGTTGTTGCGAAGATCCTTGTTGTTTAGCAGGCCTGGACTGGTTCAACTTACCAGCCCCTGCGTATGTGGCTGGCGCCCTAGCCACTGAGCTACAGGCGCCGAGCCAACACCTTCATTTTCTTTTTTTTTTTTTTGAGACAGAGCCTCAAGTTGTCACCCTGGGTAGAGTGCCATGGCATCACAGCTCACAGCAACCTCCAATTCCTGGGCTCAAGCGAGTCTCTTGCCTCTGCCTCCCAAGTAGCTGGGACTACAGGCGCCCGCCACAACGCCCGGCCATTTTTTGGTTGCAGCCGTCATTGTTATTTGGCAGGCCTGGGCTGGATTCGAACCCGCCAGCTCAGGTGCACGTGGCTGGCGCCCTAGCCCGTTGAGCCACAGGCACCGAGCCTAACCTACAAAGTTTTAAAAACCATCTCTATTTAGGAAAATTTATTCCAAAAAACTTCCTTCAAATAAGCACTATAAACCATAATTGTCATAAAGGCATGTACTAAGGCAAGCTTAGTAAATTGTGCATTTAAAGTTACAAATACATAGTAAATTATAAAATCTAGACAATGGATATTAGGTGTTTATCACATAATTCTTTCAATCTTTCTGTATATTTGAACTTTCAGAAAATACTGCAGGGGGAAATGGAAAATAAAAACTTAACTACAAAAAGTAGAATTAAACTCTCCTAAAATAGACCTACATGTGTATCAAAATCGGAGAGCTATAAATTTGAGATTTATAATATTTGAGAGTTAATGTGGAGTCAAAGTCATCACAACTATGATTCTCAAAATTCTGTTCTCATGCTACAAATTATTTTGGGCTATTACCAAAACCCTAGTAGTTTCTGTTGTTTTCATCTCATAAAATCTCAAAGTAAAAACATTAAATATTATTTGGGGCATGAATTGGGACTGGGTGGTCCTAAACTGACTATTATACCCAAGATTTTGGCTACCAAAGAGAGTAAATAAAGGTAGCAGTGATGGAGTGGTATCTTAATAGAGAATTCTTCTATCTAAATGTTCAATTCATTGACAGTGCACTCCTTACGAAGTTGTTGAGAGGATTTAAGACTTACAAAACACCTTGTTTAGCACCTGGCCTATAACAGGCACTCAAAAATATTAGTTTTCCCTTTTCTTCCCAATCAGTGCTCAATTCACATGAATCCTCCTCTAGTACAGGTTGGTTTGGACCTCAACCAAAAATGGGGAGGAGCTTATATTCCATAAGTTAGTATGTAAGTCTGGCTGCCCGTACTTCAAAAATATTAGGTTGTTAAATGTAAATGTCTGATTTTGAGTCAAAAGCTTAGTTTATTATATCTCAAACAAGCAGCAGTACAATTAACCAAAGTCCCTGCCTAAACTATCGATACAGTTTCGCCATCTTAACAGTAGCTTGTGGATGCCAACAGCAAGGAAGCTGGAGAGTGAGTGGTAATGAAACTGTAAAAGGACT
>CAUYRH010101712.1:0-13200 GCA_963574655.1 Perodicticus potto | reverse complement strand
TAATTATAAATTCACATGCAGTCGAAGAACAAACAGAGAGAGATTCCCCTGTATCCTGTACCCAATTTCGCCCAGTGGTAACATCTTGCAAAACTTTAGTACAGTATCACAAGCAGGATATTGACACAGATACAGTGAAGGTACAGAACATTTCCATCATGACAAGGATTCTCTCAGGTTGTCCTTTTATGAAAATACACTTCCCTCTCCCCCCCCCCTTCACCCCTGGCAACCACTGATCTGTTCTTCACTTCTATGACTTGTGAAGAAAGTTACAGAAATGGAATCATACAGTATATATCCTTTTGAAATTAGCTTTATTTACTCCAGTTCTCTGGAGATCTATCCAGGCTGTTGTATGTATCAGCAATTCACTCCTTTTTAGTGCTGAGAAGTAGTCCATGAAATAGACATACTATAGTTTAACATTCACCTGTTGAAGGGCATCTGGATTGTTTCAGGTTTGGGACCATTACAAATAAAGCTACTATTGTATACAGGTTTTTGTGTGAACAAAAGTTTTCATTTCTCTTGTATAAATGCCCAGGAGTTCAAGTGCAGGGTCATATGGCAAGTGTCTATTGAGTTTCTAAAGAAACTGCCGAACTGTTTTCCAAGGTGGCTCTGTCATTTTACATTCTCCCCAGAACGATATGAATGATCCAGTTTCTCTCCATTCTCATCAGCATTTAATAGTGTCACTTTTTAAATTTAGTCATTCTGATAGTTTTAACTTAAATTTCCCTAAAGGCTAAGGATTTTGAACATCTTTCTGTGTGTTTATTTGCCATTTATATATCCTCTTCAGTGAAATGTCTCTTCACACTTTTTGTCCATTTTCTGATTTGATTTTTTTTTTTTTACTACTGAGTTTGGGAGTTCTTTATATATTCTAAATACTAGGCCTTTGTTGGATATGTGATTTACAAGTATTTTCTCCCAGTCTGTAGCTTGTCTTTTCTTTCTTTTTTTTTTTGTAGAGACAGAGTCTCACTTTATCACCCTTGGTAGAATGCTGTGGCGTCACACAGCTCACAGCAACCTCCAAAGCCTGGGCTTAGGCGATTCTCCTGCCTCAGCCTCCCGAGTAGCTGGGACTACAGGCGCCCGCCACAATGCCCGGCTAGTTTTCTGTTTTGCTGTTCAGCCGAGGCCGGGTTTGAAGCCGCCACCTTCGGTATGTGGGGCCGGCGCCCTACTCGATGAGCCACAGGCACCGCCCTGTAGCTTGTCTTTTCATCATCTTAGCAGAATCTTTCCTAGAGCAGAAGTTTTTAATTCTGATGAGGTCCAATTTATCAATTTTCCCCTTATGGCTCATGCTTTTGGTGTTAAATCTAAGATCTCTTTGCTTATTCCTAAACTCTGAACATTTTCTCTTTTTTTCCTAAGTTTTATAATTTCATGTATTACATTTTAAGTTAGTGATCTATTTGAGTTGATTTTGTATAACACGTGAGACTTAGGATGAGGTTCATTTTTTTTGCCTGTGGATGTCTAATTGCTCCAGTACTCTTTGAAAAGTCTTTATTTCCTCCATTTAATTGCTTATACACTTTTTTCAAAGATCATTTCATCATACTTGTGTGTGTCTATTTATGGGTGTTGTATTCTAGTTCATTGGTCTATGTGTCTTTTCCTCCACTAATTGCACACAGCCCTGATTTGTAGCTATGTGATAAGTCTTGAAATTGGTACACTGATTCCTTACACTTTATTCTTCTTTAAATTTGTTTTCATTATTCTAGTTCCTTACCCTTCTATATACATTTTAGAATAATCTTGAAAACTTCAAGAAACTGAAAAAATTCTTTTTTTTTTGAGACAGAGTCTTGCTTTGTTGCCTTTGGTAAAGTGCCGTGGCATCATAGCTTACAGCAAACCTCAGACTCTTGGGCTCAAGTGATTGTCTTGCCTCAGCCTCCCGAGTAGCTGGGACTGTAGGTGCCCGCCACAACGCCTGGCTTTTTTTAGAGACCGGGTCTTGCTCTTGCTCAGGCTGGTCTGGAACTGTGAGCTCAGGCAATCCACCCACCTTGGCCTCCCAGAGAGCTAGGATTACAGGAGTGAGCCACCATGCTGGCCTGAAAAAATTCTTACTGAATTTTGATGGTAATTGAATTAAACCTTTATATCAATTTGAAAATTGACATATTTACTATGTTGAATTTTCCAATCCACGAACACAGTATGTTTCTATGTTTCTACAGTTTTCAAAATCTTTTATGTCGTTCATCAATGTTTTGTAGTTTTTTTCATACAAGTCCTATATATGTTTTTCCATTTTTAATTGTATTTAAAAGGCTCAGCGCCTGTGGCCCAATGGGCTAAAGCGCCAGCCACGTACACCTGAGCTGATGGGTTCGAACCCAGCCTGGGCCCGCCAAACAACAATGACGGCTACAACCAAAAAAGGGCTGGGCATTGTGTCGGGCGCCTGTAGTCCCAGCTACTTGAGAGGCGGAGGCAGGAGACTCGCTTGAGCCCAGGAATTGGAGGTTGCTGTGAGCTGTGATGCCACGGCACTCTATCCAGGGTGATAGCTTTAAGCTCTGTCTCAAATAAATAAATAAATAAATAATTGTATTTAAAAATACCTAAAATTTAACATCTTACCTATTTTTAATTGTACAGTTCAGCAGCATTAAATACTTTAATAATATTGTATAAATATCATTGCCCTCCTCCATTTTTTTTTTTTTTTTTTTTGAGACAGAGCCTCAAGCTGGATAGAGACCTTGGATAGAGTGCTGTGGCATTACAGCTCACAGCAACCTCCAATTCCTGGGCTCAAGCGAGTCTCCTGCCTCTGCCTCCCAACAAGCTGGGACTACAGGTGCCCGCCACAACGCCTGGCCATTTTTTGGTTGCAGCCGTCGTTTTTTGGCGGGCCTGGGCTGGATTTGAACCCACCAGCTCAGGTGTACGTGTCTGGTGCCTTAGCCCGTTGAGCCACAGGTGCCGAGCCTTTTTTTTTTTTTTTTTTGAGACAGTCTTACTGTGTTGCCCTTGGTAGAGTGCTTTGGCATTATAGCTCACAGCAAGCACAAATTCTTGGGCTTAAGTGATTCTCTTGCCTCAGCCTCCCAGTAGCTGGGACTACAGGTGCCTGCCATAATGCCCGGCTATTTTTTTGTTGCAGTTGTCATTGTTTAGCAGGGGCTGGGTTCAAACCCGCCTTCCTTGGTGCATGTGGCCAGCACCCTCACCACTGAGCTATGGGTGCCAAGCCTGGTAATTCTATTTTTAATTTTTTGAGGAACTGCCATACTGTTTTTCATAGTGGCTATACCATTTCATATTCCCACCAACAGCGCACAAGGGTTCCTATTTCTCCACATCTGGGCCAACACCTTTCTTTTTTATTATAGCCATCTTAATAAATGTAAGATGGTAGCTGATTGTAGTTTTGATTTGCATTTCCCAAATGATTAGTGATAGTAAATAACTTTTCACGTGCTTATCAGCTGTATGTGTATCGTCTTTGGAGAAATGTTTTGTTTTGAATGATTATAAATGGTATTGTATTTTGAATTTTGGTGTTCACATGTTCATTCCTAGTATATAGAAATACAATTGATTTTTTAAATGTTATTCTTGAACATTTTATCTTTGCTGAACTCATCAATTCTAGTTTTTTCCTTTTTGTAAATTCTTTAGGATTTTCTACAGAGACCATCATGCCATCAGCAATTAGGGACAGTTTTATTTTTGCATTTCCAATCAGTACGCCTTGTGTTTCTTCTTCTTGCCTCAGTGCACAGGCTACAACTTTCTAGTATTATGTTAAATAAGAATAATGGGAGCAGGCATCCTTAGCTTGTTCCCTAACCTAGGGGGAAATCATTCAGTCTTTTAATATTAAGCATTGTTATCTGTAGGATTTTTATAGATGCTCTTTATCAAGTTGAAAAAGTTCCACTCTATTCCTAGTTTGCTGAGAGTTTTCTCATTATCACAAATAGGTATTTGACTTTTGCCAAATGCTTTTTCATCATCAGTTGATATGATCATATGATCTTTCTCTCTCTTTTCTTTCCTTTCTTTCTTTCTTTCTTTTTTTTTTTTTTTGAGACTGGGGGTCTTAATCCTATTCTTCAGGCTAGAATAGTGACAGCACTATCAAAGCTCACTGTGACCTCAAACTCCTGGCCTCCAGCAATCTTCCCTCTTGGCCTCCCAAAGTGCTAGTATTACAGGTGTGAGTCACCATGCTCAGCCCTCATTTTTCTTCTTTAGCCTATTAACATGGTGGATTGCATCTGTGGAATGAAGTCAACTTTATTGTGTTGTATGATTCTTTTCATATATTGACGAATTTTATTGGCTAATACTTTGTTGAGAACTTTGCATGTATATTCATAAGGGATATTGGTCTGTAATATCTTTTTTGATCTGTTTTTGTCTGTTATTTCTACCAGGACAGTACTAACATCATAAAATGAATTGAGAATTGGTCTATCCTCTTCTATTTTCTAGAAGAGATTGTGTAGAATTGGGTTTTTTTTTTCAAATTTGGTAGAATTTTCCAGTGAAGCCATCTGCCTATAGATATTTCAGTCTGAATGAAGTGTAGAAGTCATCCTTCCATTTACATCTATTTATTCTCCCCATTTATAGTATAATCATCTTGAATATTTCCTCTAGGTTAATTAAAAACCACACCAGACAGTGTTATAATTTTTGTTTCAGTATCAAGCATAATTTATAAAACTCAAGAGAAGGAAAGTCTACTGTTATTTATTCATATTTTTTGTTTGCCATAATATTCTTTCTTTCTTCCTCATGTTCCAGGAGTCCTTCTTTTATTCTTTATGCTTTGTTTAGTGAACTTCCTTTAGCCATTATTTAGAGTAGATATGCAGGCAACAAATTCTCTTAATTTCCCTACAGTTGAGAATGTCTTGCTTTCCCCTTCATTTTTGAAGGATATTTTCACTGGATATAGAAATCATGATTGATAGTTTATTTCTTTTAGTACTTGAAAGATGCTGCCACTTCTACTCTGTTTCCTGATTTTAAATCCTTTTATTCAATTGTTGTTCTCTTGTTGTGTCATTTCTCTCCATAACTTTTCTGTCTTCAGTCTTTTTCTTTTTTTCTTTTTTTCTTTTTTTTGAGACAGAGCCTCAAGCTGTCACCCTGGATAGAGAACTGTGGCATCACAGCTCACAGCAACCTCCAATTCCTGGGCTCAAGCGAGTGTCCTGCCTCTGCCTCCCAAGTAGCTGGGACTACAGGCACCTGCCACAATGCATGGCCATTTTTTGGTTGCAGCCACCATTGTTTGGCGGGCCCGGGCTGGATTCGAACCCGCCAGCTCAGGTGTATGTGGCTGGCGCCTTAGCCCGTTGAGCCACAGGCGCCAAGCCTCAGTCTTTAGTCTTCAGAAATTTTTCTTTGTTTGAATTTCTTTGGGCTTATCCTAAATGGAGCCCACTGAGCCTCTTGAATCTATAGGTTTGTATCTTTTGCCAAATTTGGGACATTTGGGGCCATTATTTCTTTGCATACTTTCTTATCCTTACCCTATTTATACTTTCCTTTTGAGACTTCAACGACACCAATGCTAGATTTGATTTTTTGTCAAAGTCCTACATGTCCCTGAGGCTCTGTTCATTTATTTTTTCTATTTTTTCATTTGAGTTAAGTGTGTTTGTATTTATTTATTTATTTATTTATACAGAGTCTCACTTTGTCACTCTTGTAGTGTTCTGTGGCATCATAGCTCATAGCAACCTCGAACTCTTGGGCTCAAGCTATTATTCTCTTGTGTGAGCCTCCCAAGTAGCTGGGACTACAGGCGCCTACCACAATGCCTGGCTACTTTTTAGAGATGGGGTCTTGCTCTTGCTTGGGCTAGTCTCGAACCCATAATCTCAGGCAATCCACCCGCCTCGGCCTCCCAGATTGCTGGGATTACAGGTTGTTTTTGTAATGGATGCTTTAAAATCTTTGTCAGATAATTTTTTTTTTGAGACAGAGCCTCAAGCCGTCACCCTGGATAGAGTGCTGTGGCATCACAGCTCACAACAACCTCCAATTCCTGGGCTCAAGTGAGTCTCTTGCCTCCGCCTCCCAAGTAGCTGGGACTACAGGCGCCCGCCACAATGCCCGGCCATTCTTTGGTTGCGGCCGTCATTGTTGTTTGGCGGGCCCAGGCTGGATTCGAACCTGCCAGCTCAGGTGTATGTGGCTGGCGCCTTAGCCCGTTGAGCCATAGGCGCCAAGCCTTTGTCAGATAATTTTAATGTTTCATCTCAGTGTTGGCATCTATAGATTATCATTTTTCATTCATTTTGAGATCTTCCTTATGTCTAGCATGATGAATAATTTTTTATTAAAACTTGGACATTGGCTGGGTGCGGTGGTTTATGTCTGTACTCCTAGCACTCTGGGAGGCTGAGGCGGGTGGATTGCTTGAGCTCACAGATTTGAGACCAGCCTAAGCAAAAGTGAGACCCTGCCGCTACTAAAAAATAGAAAAACTGAGGCAAAAGGATTGCTTAAGCCCACAAGTTGGAGGTTGCTGTGAGCTATGACGTCGCAGCACTCTACGCAAGGTGACAGCTTGAGACTCTGTCTCAAAAACAAAACCAAACAAACAAACAACAACAACAAAAGAAACAGGCCTGGCACAGTAGCTCATGTCTATAATCCCAGCACTCTGGGAGGCCGAGGCAGGTGGATTGCTTGAGCTCACAGGTTCCAGACCAGCCTGAGTGAAAGCGAGACCCCACCTCTAAAAATAGCTGGTTGTCACGGTGGGCACCTGTAGTCCCAGCTACTTGGGAGGCTGAGGCAAGAGGATTTCTTGAACTCAAGAGTCTGAGGTTGCTGTGAGCTGTGACATCATGACACTCTACCAAGGGTGAGGCTCTGTCTCCAAAAAAACCCCACAAAAAACAATAAGCCTTCTGTTCTGTCCAACTGTGTTTTTTTTTTTTTTTTACATTGCTGTTAGGGAAAGGAGGGGTGAGGTGTCCCCCCATTACTGGCAGGTTAGTATAGAAGTCCATTCAGTGAGTCTGTTGGTGTTGGCATCTGGGGCGGGGGGTATCTATTACTACTGAGTGAGGTGGGAGTTCTGGCTCCCCTAGGCCTCCACTTACACCCCAGGGAGAAGGCAGTCTCAATACTGCTTAACCAGCAGTCCCCAACCTTTTTGGCACAAGGGACTGGTTTCCTGAAAGACAATTTTTCCAGTCCTGGGTGGGGATAGTGTCAGGATGATTCAAGTACATTGCATTTATCATGTACTTTATTTCTACTGTTATTACATTGTAATACATAATGAAATAATTATACAATTCACCATAATGCAGAATCAGTAGGAGCCCCCAGCTTGTTTTCCTGCAACTTTGATGGTTGCAGTCACTCCTCAGCACTAGCATCACTGCCTCAGCTCCACCTCAGATCATTAGCATTAGATTCTCATAAGCAGCACACAACCCAAATCCCTCACATCCTCAGTTTATGGTAGGGTTTGTACTTCTATGAGAGTCTAGAATGTCACTGCTGATCTTACAGGAGGCAGAGCTCAGGCAGCGATGGGAGCGATGAGTTGCTGTAAATACAGATGAAGCTTTGCTCACTTGTCCACTGCTTATCTCCAGCTGTGTGGCTGCCTTCCTAACAGAACACACTTGTCCATGGCCCAGGGGCTGGGGATCCCAGTGCTGAACAATGGTAAAAGTCCTGATTCTCCACTAGGCTTCCTCTGATACTACCTAAGCAGGAAGGGAATAGGGTTAAGTACAGGTTCCCTGTGTGGTTCTCTCATTACTACCAACCAGGGACAAAACGTGCTAGCTCTGTACTTGGCCACAATCCTCTAATCCAATCTAATCTTCTGTTGCTGCCACAGTGGATGGGTTGGGACATCTTGTTATAGCTTGGCAAGGGTGGTATTCTAGGTTCTTCACTTGGCCTTTGCTGATGTGAATAGGGATGGGGACAGTTTTCTCTGTGGTATTTAGCTAGAATCGAGCTTCTGGCTTGGTGCCTGTGGCTCAACGGGCTAAGGCGCCAGCCACGTACACCGAAGCTGGCGGGTTCGAATCCAGCCTGGGCCCACCAAACAATGACGGCTGCAACCAAAAAATAGCCGGGCGTTGTGGCGGGCGCCTGTGGTCCCAGCTGCTTGGGAGGCGGGCGCCTGTGGTCCCAGCTGCTTGGGAGGCAGAGGCAGGAGACTCGCTTGATTGAGCCCAGGAATTGGAGGTTGCTGTGAGCTGTGATGCCACAGCACTTCTCTATCCAGGGTGACAGCTTGAGTCTCTGTCTCAAAAAAAAATTAAATTAAAAAAAAGAATTGAGCTTCTGTCTAAAAGCTTTCTCTTTTCTTATACTGTTCCCTTCTTGGCCCTTGAGCTAGAAAAAGCAGGCTTTAAATTTTTCTTTATTTCTTTTTTTCTTTATTTATTGATTTTTTTGGTAGTATTTAGTGGAAGAAGTAAGGAAAAATATGCATACTGCACCTTTTTGGAAATAGGAGTCCCCAACTTGTTATTAACAACTTATTGTCTTATTAACAACTTGTTTAACTTGTTATTAAATCATAACATACATAATAGAACAGGGCACTTATCTTAAGCATATGGGACAATTAATCTTCTATGTCAAAACTCCCATGCAACTATCAATAAAACCCAGATAAAGAAACAGAACATACCAGGTACAGTGGCTGACACCTCTAATCCTAGCACTTTGGGGGGCCAAGAGGGAAGTATCACTTGAGACCAGGAGTTGAAGACCTGCCTACGCAAGAGCAAGACTCTGTCTCTTTTACAAGAACTAGAAATATTAGCTGGCCACGGTGGTGTGCACATATAGTCCCAGCTACTTGGGAGGCTGAGGCAGGAGTACTGCTTGAGCCCAGGAGTTTGAAATTTTGAGGTTGCAGTAAGCTATGAAGATGCCACTGCACGCTAGCCTGGGTGATACCATGAGACGGCCTGAAAATAAAAATGAGAAACAGAACACAACCAACACCCCCCCATAAACCTCCTCATGCTCCCTCTGATCACTTGCCTCCCCTGCAAAATTAACCACCACCCTAATCTCTGACAATATAGGCTAGTGCTGCCTATCCTAGTACTTTATGTACTTTTTTGACCAGCAGCATCTATTTATTGGACAATCCCAGGTTCTTTATTAATAAGATAAAGCCCATTACTTTATTCAGGTATCTGTACAGTCCGGCCAGTTGAGGGGGAGGGAAGGGAAAAAGGCACAACTGAGGACACAGGAATGTCAAGGGAAATGAACTATAAACCGATTTATTTCTTTATTGATTAAATAAGACTTTATAACCAATACCTTATTCATAAATAAAAGTAGGATGGAAAAAGCCTGACTTTTTAATCTGGCATTTATGTGTATCTTCACATTTAGTACAGTTTACTGGATAATACTACTGTCCACCAACAGAATACGTAAAAGTAAAAATAACCATCAGAAGGAAACATTAACAAAAGGAGGCTGAGGAAGATGGCTTCTGGCTTCCAGAGGGAGGGCAAGCCTGGGGGTTAGTAGAAGCACACCGTGTGCAGGAAGGTTCTGCCGCTCTTCTCCTCAAACTCCTGCAGCAGCTCATCGATCTCGTTCTCCATATCCTCTGTATGCTGGATACACTGGCACAGCTCACAGATGAGGAACGCTCCCAGGGTGGCCTCTTCGTGGTTGTCCTGGATGTCCACATTGACGACATGTACCGGCTGGAAGGTCTCTTGTTCTCTGGAATTCAGATCTTCCACTACCTGGTCGTAGACTCTCTCTTCACAAGTGAGGATCAGATCAAACAGATCTTTGCAGTTTTGGAACCTCTCTGGCCGGGGTTTGATTCTCTTATTTCTGTCCAACATATGTAAAATGCCATTCTGTGTATACAGTTCTTTGTCTTTCTTAATAAGATCGTTGTACATCTGATCATATGTGGTTCTGAAATCGTAAACATTAGGCTTGTCGGGTGCTGGTCCTGGAAGCTTCACATGGGTCCCAGTACCAAAGGACCGGACACTGAATCCTCGTTTGCTAAGGATGCTGTGCGCCTCCATACTTCGGTTCTGGTTGCTCGAACACACCACAGCCACTCGCAGCGGCAACATCGGCATACTGGCTGTAGCTCTGCCCCTACGCACCGGTTCCTATCCGTTAGCCGCGGAGCCCTAGTGCGAGGAAGATGGCGACCGGAAGTCAAAGACCCGGAAGTGGCGACACCAACGTATCGCGTGGCGTTCGCACGGCAGTTTCCCAGCGGCCCGAGCGCCTAGACGCGAACGGAGGTCACGCCCTGATCTTAGGCGCGCGCGCCGCTCTGAGCTACGGCTGGCGTCCGGAGCAAACGCCGGCCCAGCGTGCGCAGCCGTGCTGCGCGCTCTGCTTTTTTGTACTTTACGTGTAATGGATCCCTTTAAATTTCCCTGGGAGGCTTAATGACGTAAGACGTCATTAACTAACTCCTGACAACGCATTAGCTTATCATATAATTTTATTTGTTTAATAACAAATTCATTAATAATGATTAATGTAACAAAGCACTTTAAAGTTATAATGACCTTTCTAATGCTTTATATTATTTGATTCTCACGAATTCCTACGAGGTGGATTATATTATTATTCTCATGTAAGGTGAGAAAATTGAGGCTCAAATAAGTTAAATGATTTATCTAAGTTCACACGTTCGTAGACAGAAAGTATCAATTTTATTTTATTTATTTATTTTCTTGTAGAGACATAGTCTCACTTTATCGCCCTCGGTAGAGTGCCGTGGCGTCACACCACAACGCCCGGACTACAGGCGCCCACCACAACGCCCGGCTATTTTTTTGTTTTGCAGCTCGGCGGGGCCGAGTTTGAACCCACCACCCTCTGTATATGGGGCCGGCGCCCTACTCGATGAGCCACAGGCACCGCCCACCAAGTATCAATTTTAGACAAGCTCCTGATTGGCTCTACTTTGGTTTCCTGACTACCAAATGACTGTCAAGGAGGGAGCAAGGAACTGTGATGGAATTGCCCTCCATCATCATGTGTGTAGGGGGATGGAGGGATGAGGGAGGTGGAGATGGAGGTGGATTTTCAAGGATCCCCGGGAAAGGAATGAGAACGCGTACTAGACAGATAAAACTTCTGTTATCACAGCTCCTAATAGGGTCAAAGCCAATTGTTCCTATTTCTTAATTTTTATGGAAATGCTAAAATATTCAAAACTTTTCTCCCCCCTTCATCTTCCTCTGTGTCTACATTTATATGACTCCTTTTAATAGTTTAAAATCACATTTTGTAAAGCCTGGAGTGGACTAGAATGGAAGAGACCATTTATCCTCTTACTGTACAAAGGAGACTGATAAGAAACTACCTTGCAAAAAAAGAAGAAAAAAAGAAACTACGTTGCTCAATTTCATATACATACTTGCTTTATGGTTTTTTTTGTTTTTTGTTTTTTTTTTTGCAGTTTTTGGCTGGGGCTGGGTTTGAACCTGCCACCTCCGGCATATGGGGCCAGTGCCCTACTCCATTGAGCCACAGGCACCTCCCATATTTCTGTTTTTTAAGAGTCTTGATAAATGGACATTAAATTGTATCAAATGCCTTTTTCTTCATCTTTTTAATATATTTATATCTTAATGTGGATAATCATATATATATATATATATATATATATATATATATTTAATATTATGGGGGTACACTTTTTTTTTTTTGCCGGGGCTGGGTTTGAACCTGCCACCTCTGGCATATGGGGCTGGCGCCCTACTCCGCTGAGCCACAGGCACCACCCGATAATCATATTATTCATAACTGTTTTTCTTTCTTTCTTTTCTTTTCTTTTTTTTTTTTTGTGGAGACAGAATCTTACTCTATGGCCCTCGGTAGAGTGCCGTGGCGTCACACAGCTCACAGCAACCTCCAACTCCAGGGCTTAGGTGATTCTCCTGCCTCAGCCTCCCGAGTAGCTGGGACTACAGGTGCCCACCACAATGCCCGGCTATTTTTTTGTTGCAGTTTCACCGGGACCGGGTTTGAACCCACCACTCTCGGTATATGAGGCCGGCACCCTACCCACTGAGCCACAGGCACTGCCTAATAACTGTTTTTCTAATAGTAAAACAAATTTGCATTTCTGGAATAAATATCTCAAGTTGGTCATGATGTAGGTGCCTAAAAAATTGCTGAAGGTGGTTGGGCACTTCAGGTTCACATCTATAATCCTAGCACTTTAGGGGGGCTGAGGTGGGTGGATCGCTTGAGCGCAGGAGTTCGAAACCAGCCTGAGCAAGAGACCCCATCTCTAAAAGTAGCCGGGCATTGTGCCAAACACCTATAGGCCCAGCTACTGGGGAGACTGAGACAAGAGAAACATTTGAGCCCAAGAATTTGAGGTTGCTGTGAGCTAGGAGCCATGGCACTCTACCCAGGGGGAAAGAGTGAGACTCGGTCTCAAAATAAACAAATAAATAGGCCTGGCACGGTGGCTCATGCCTGTAATCCTAGCACTCTGGGAGGTGGAGGCGGGTGGGGATTGCTTGAGTTCATGAGTTTGAGATCCTGAGCAGGAGTGAGACTCCTCTCTACTAAAAAAAATAGAAAAAATTGACGCAACAGGGTCTCTTGAGCTGGAGTTGGAGGTTACTGTGAGCTATGACCCCATGGCATTCTACCCAGGGTGACAGCTTGAAACTGTCTCAAAAAAAAAAAAAAAAAAATCAAATAAATAAATAAATAAAAATTGCTGCTCAGGGCCTGTGGCTCAGCGGGCTAAGGCGTCAGCCACGTACACCTGAGCTGGCAGGTTCGAATCCAGCCTGGGCCCGCCAAACAACAATAACGGCTGCAACCAAAAATTGGCCGGGCGCCTGTAGTCCCAGCTACTTGGGAGGCGGAGGGAAGAGACTGGCTTGAGCCCAGGAATTGGAGGATGCTGTGAGCTGTGATGCCACAGTACTCTATCGGGTACCAGGGTGACAGCTTGAGGCTCTGTCTCAAAAAAAAAAAAATTGCTGAAGTTGTTTGCTAATAATGTGGAGAAGAATTTTACAACTTCATGAATAAAACTGTCCTATAAATGTCTTTTCTAATTCTTTGAGAGTTTTTTAAAACTATGGTGGTCATATTTTCATTAAAGAAATCACTGAGGCCAGGCACGGTGGCTCATGCTTGTAATCCCAGCGCTCTGGGAGGCCAAGGCGGGAGGAT
>CAUYRH010101710.1:0-13276 GCA_963574655.1 Perodicticus potto | reverse complement strand
GACAACCTTGTCTGGTTCCAGTTCTAAGAGGAAAAGTCGCCCATTTTACTCCATTCAGTAAAATATTAGCTGTGGGTTCGTCATAGATAGCTTCGATCAGTTTCAGAAATGTGCCACGTATGCCTATACTCGTCAGTGTTCAAATTAGAAAAGGATGCTGGATTTTATCGAATGCTTTTTCTGCATCTATTGAGAGGATCATATGATCTTTGTTTTTGCTTCTGTTAATATGGTGGATAACATTTATGGACTTGAGTATGTTAAACCAGCCTTTCATCCCTGGGGTGAAACCTACTTGATCATGATGTATGACTTTTTTAATGATAAGCTGTAATCTGTAGGCTAGGATTTTGTTGAGAATTTTTGCATCTATATTTATGAGTGAAATTGGTCTGAATTATCCTTTTTAGTTGGGTCTTTTCCTGGTTTTGGTATCAGGGTGATGTTTGCTTCGTAGAACGTGTTGGGGAAGATTCCTTCTTCCTCAATTTTTTGGAATAATTTCTGCAGTATGGGAATAAGCTCTTCCTTGAAGGTTTGATATAAGTCTGGTGTGAAGCCATCTGGACCAGGGCATTTTTTGGTTGGAAGATTTTGTATTATTTCTGTAATCTCAGTGCTTGAAATTGGTCTGTTCAGGAGCTCTATTTCTTCCTGGCTAAGTCTAGTGAGAGGGTATGATTCCAAATATTGATCCATTTCCTTCACATTGTCAAATTTCTGGGCATAGAGTTTCTGGTAGTATTCAGAGATGATCTCTTGTATCTCTGTGGAATCAGTTATAATTTCCCCTTTATCGTTTCTGATTAAGGTTACTAGAGATTTTACTTTTCTATTTCTAGTTAGTCTGGCGAAAGGTTTATCTATTTTATTTATTTTTTCAAAAAACCAACTCCTTCTTTTATTAATTTTCTGAATGATTCTTTTGTTTTCAATTTCATTGATCTCTGATTTAATTTTTGATATTTCTTTTCTTCTACTGGGTTTAGGCTTAGATTGTTCTTCTTTTTCCAGTTCCATAAGATGGCTTATGAGTTTGTTGATGCGCTCTCTTTCTGCATTTCAGATGTAGGCATCTAAAGTGATAAATTTTCCTCTTAGAACTGTTTTTGCAGTATCCCACAGGTTTCGGTAGCTTGTGTCTTCATTGTTGTTATGCTCAAGGAAGTTAATGATTTCCTGTCTTATTTCTTCCTGCTCCCATCTGTCATTCAACAGAAGGTTGTTTAATTTACATGCCTTTGTGTTGTGTTGAACATTTTTGCTGGAGTTGAGTTCCACCTTTAGTGCCTTGTGGTCTGAGAAGATACAAGGTAAAATTTCAATTCTTTTGATTCTGTTGAGGTTTGTTTTGTGTCCTCTAATTTTCTCTTCTTTTGAGGACACCAGCCATATTGGAGTAGGGCCCACCCTAATGACCTCAGTTTAACATAATCACCCCTTTAAAGACCCTGTCTCCAAATACAGTCTCAACCCTAACCCTAACCCTAACCCAGTGGTTAGGACATACAATTTGGAGCTGAGAGGTATTCAATTCAGCCCATAAAACTGGTATTGCCTGGGAAATAGCAGATACTCATTCATCCCATCCTTTATTCACTTAAGAAACATTTATGGAGCATGGTGGCAGGCACTATATTTGGTGTTGAGGACACAAAGATGAATAAAACTTGGGCTGGTGCCTTAAGAAACTCTTAAGAAATAAGGAGACAAGTACACAGATACAACAACATGGCACAGAGCTGCCTCCCTGAGCCCATCAGTGGCTTCCCAGCCACCAGCTGAGCCTCAGTTCAGTCTGGGAGTCTCCTAGGCTTAGCTCTGCTCCCCCCTGGAGCACCACTTTATTTTTCTCCCTAATGCAGACTCCTCTCCTCCGCCATGCCCCTGGATGTCATCCATGCTTTTTCATCCATCCATTCAATATGATTAAGCTCCTACCATGTGCTATCTCCTGACACCCGTGTATAGACAAGTCAAGTCACGCAGACAAGTCCCTGTCCTTGAGGAGCTCACATTCCGTTGATAAAATAGGAAGATATGAAATAAATAAAACAAATCAATATAATTGCTATGTTGAAATGAAGCCAGGCAAGGAGATACACAGTCAGAAGAGGAGCTATTTTAGATACAACAATTGCCAACTCAATGAAGTGACTTTGAAGCAGGCAATGGAGGACCTGGGGGAGTAAACGTGCTGGTAAATCTCTGGGGAAGAGCATTTAATTGGGCAGACAAAACAGCAAGTGCTCAAGGTGAGAAAATACATGGAAAATTTGGGGAATAGTCAAGAGGCCAGCATGGCTGAGGAAGCAGAGGGAACGTGCTCCCACAGGGCCTCCTAGGCTATGGAAGAAATACACTCTGCTCACTCTGAGTGAGACCCTTAGGAAATCATCATAGGATCTTAGCTGTGGGCTGTGGATGGATGGGAAATGATGGCAGAAACTGAGACGCTATTCCAGGAATCCTGGGGGTGGGAAGAATGGCACTCAGGTCCTATCAGTGGGGATGGTGAGAAGTGTTTAAATCCAAGGGATGTTGAAGGATGAGCCAACAGATGATAAGACAAATGATCTCAGTCTTGCTCTTCTGCTAGTCTAGAAAGGGACAGAAAATATAGAAACAGAGTCAGTCCCTCTGACTCAGTTCCACTTGCTAGCTCATAATTAAACCTCCATTATCATGAATGGGGCCAAGGACAATGCTTTGGAAAGACACCAATGATGACATGTCTGACTTTTATTAAATTGTGTAAGCAATCTATTAAATTAGCAGAAACAAAGGTATTGGGCACTATATTGCAAACAAATTTACTGTCTGAGTTAATCCAAGGACCAAATAGAAACCCTCTTGTACATCTGACATAAAAATTATTGCAAAGGATGCAAGCCAGGGTGGTTCCTGTGGCTCAAAGGAGTGGGGTGCTGGCCCCATATGCCGGAGGTGTCAGGTTCAAACCCAGCCCCGGCTAGAAACTCAAAAAAAAAGGGATGCAAGTCAAAGAATGACGTTCCCATCCCACAAATGTGGTCAGAGATGCGAAGCAGTATCAACATTGCTCCCAATGCTGCCAGAGACGACGCTCTGCAAACAGAACTTTTGAGAGACTCTGCAATGGTACCTGTCACAAAAAGCATTGCTATTGCAACTCAAAAGTTCTTTTCATAGGTTAGGCCTGAATCCAAGCAAAAATCCTAGACCAGACATGCTCTTAGGACAGCCTGACCCAGGGGAATAGACCAAAGATCAGCGGGCAGGATATTTGGATTCTAGTCCTAGCTCTATTTTGGCTTAACACTGTGACCCAGTTTCTCCATCTGTAACAGTAGTAACAATATCTTCCCTTTCCTCCTTTGCTGGGAAACAAAGGCCCTAGCTACACCTAAGATGCTAATACAATGTTTGGCAGGGACCTAAAGATGCTAATTCAACTGTTGTCTCAATACGGGAAAGACAGATTTGCATGGAGTCAAGTGCAATTACTTTACCTTTCACTAGAGAAGTACTTTCATTTTCAAAGCACTTTCTAACCATCATTATTAAGAAAAAGACAAGGATACCCATTGTCATCACATGTATTTAACATTATATTATGAGGTGAAGATGGAAGTAAAACTGTCTCTGTTTACAGATGCTATGATTATATAAGTAGAAAGTTCAGGAAAACTCACAAATTATTAAAATTAATAATTTGGATAGAAGCATCTCTGACCACATTTGTGGGATGGAAACATCATTCTTTGGCTTGCATCCTTTTTTTTTTTTTTGAGTTTCTGGCCGGGGCTGGGTTTGAACCCACCACCTCCAGCATATGGGGCCAGCACCCCACTCCTTTGAGCCACAGGCGCCACCCTGGCTTGCATCCTTTGCAATAATTTTTACTGTCAGATGTACAAGAGGGTTTTTATTTGGTCCTTGGATTAACTCAGACAGTAAATTTGTTTGCAATATAGTGCCAATACCTTTGTTTCTGCTGGATAGAAGGCCAATATAAGCAATTAATTTTATTTCTATATACCAGCAACAAAAAAGGAGAAAATGAAAAATAATTTTAAGTCATTTGCAATAACATCAAAATACATCAAATATCTATGAATAGGTCTAACAAAAGATGTATAAGACTTCTATGCCAAAATCCTGCAAAACATTACTGAAAGAAATTAAAGACCTAAATAAAGAAATATATCATGTTTATGAATTGAAAGACACAATATCTTTCAAATGTTACTGCTCCCTAAATAGATCTATAGAGCAATGCAATTACAATCAAAATTCTAGGAGGTTTTTTTTTTTTGTTTTTTTTTAGAACTTTGAGGAGCTCATTTTATATGGAAGCACAAAAGATTAACCAAGGCTATTTTGAAGAGGAACAAATTTGGAAGGCATGTACTACCGAATTTCAAAGTATAGTAATTGATTTCAAATCTACAGTAATTAAAAGAGTTATGATACTGGTGTGAGGATAGACATATAGACCAATGGAACAGTACACCAAATGCAAAAGTAAACATGGTCACTTGGTTTATGACAGCATATCTATCCAAAGAAAAAGAAAGTATAAAAGATTCCAAGAAATCAGGGAGTCATTATTTTGTTAGAATGTCAGTTGGGCCCTTCTGGAAACAGATTCTTAAAATGGAGTTAGAAATGCAAGAGATTCACTGGGGGTGAGGCCTGTAGAAAATAGCAACAAGCAGAGACGGGCAGAGGAGGCCTCAGACTGTGATGTGGAGAGGAGGGGGAAGGAGGGAGGGTTGGGCCAGAAAAGCCTCAGACTCTGAGGCAACCCCCACAGAGTCTTGGCCAGCCTAAGGAGGAACTCCGGTAAAAACCTGCCCTTAGTGGAGTCTCAATTTGGACAGAAAGAGCCAGGCCTTGGGACCCCTTCCCTGCTCCATCCTCGGCTGGGGGATGCCTGAGAAGAGCCTGCCCTCAGCCTAACACTGCACCTGGGGGAAGACAGCTCACTGTGTGGTAAGTTCCTTCTTAGGGGAACACTTCCATGCTGGTGGCAGAAAATCTACAAGGTCATTAGAAAAGTTTTACAACATTTCCCACTACTACACTCTAAGAGCCTTCTAAAGGGGCAGTGAGAAATACAACAGATACAGGAGGAGACAGACATTGGAGCAAGTCATGATTTGGTGGTTTATTGTGGAATTTGTTTTAAGCTTTCTAATCTATTTTGCCAAAAACCGTATTAATTGAGTGAAGGATGTCTTTGCTATTAACTAGGGGGGTAGCCTGTAAATTGTACATCAATCTGGAAAATTCCATCTTTCCTACAGACCCTGCAACACCCCCAGGCACTCCTGCAAATACAAAACTATGCCAGGAGGACCTTAACCAGTAGGGCCACTGGCCGCATAAAGGCTTCCCGAATCACAGCTGGAAGTCATATGAGCCTAGAGGAGACCTGTGGGTTCTCCAACCCCTGCACAATCTCCAGAGTCTCCCTCACACAAACACAGATGACCATTTACCATTTGCAGCTTCTCAAAGGAAGCATGCGGAGTCCTATCTTCCCTCCCATGCGTTCCATCCTACCCTGATGAAATCCTATCTTCCCTCCCATGTGTTCCATCCTACCCTGATGAAATCCTTTCTTTTCTCTTCTCTGGTGGTATTATTTCCCTCTGTCTTCTTTTATGCCCCAAGACATACTTCCTTAGAGTATTCTATGTGGGTTCACTTTATGTAATGGTGAGTTACCATTTACATAAAGGAGATATAGGTTGGAAGTCCTCACTGGCCAAAGAGGAGCGACAAGTTGGGAATAGAGGGCCGCTTCTGTAAGGCTCTTAGGGACTCCTGATTTGAACACCTGTTGCTATAAGGACCACAACAAAGGACAATCAAGGTGCGGAGCTGGGCTTGCTGGAATATGTCCAGGGCCCCCCAGACTCTCCAACCAACTCATGGACAGAAGTCAGAGGGCACCAACAAAGGATATAGTACTGACAGCTTTGTGGAATGTGGCCCCCTAGTCCAGCCCTTTAGCAGTGTGTCCAGGTTAGCAATCCTGGTTCCCACTTGTTCCTTCAACATCAGTTTCTGGGCAATATCCACTAGAAAACCCTGTTGAGATGCTGGTTTTCACTGCATTCGGGCAAAAATTGTGGGCTTTCTCATGAAGGGATCACACTGTATATTTCCTAAGCAATCCTAACTCTCAAAAGACCTCCTCCACTGCTAGGAAAAACATTGGAATCAATATGGGTAGGTATGACTAACTGTAAAAATATCTTATGGTGTCTAATATAACTGGTAAGAAAGGGCCCTATTAAAAGAAGAAGCATAAAGTAAAAACAAGAATGATACAAAAATAGGGAAACACAAATAATCCTTAATCACAGAGGCAAGGCTTTGAAATGTTTTGGGGGAACTGATTCGGTTAGATGTAGAACTAATGGGCCAGGAATCAAAGAACATGTGATTCTCTCAAAGAACATGTGATTCTCATTTGAACACCAAATTACCTAATATATCCCCAAACAATATGCTTTGCTTATTAGATTTCAATGATTAATCTTAGGTAAGTATTCAAATGTATATCTTGGAAAAACTGAATATTAAGGAAAACCTGATAAACTACAAGTGTTCCTCTGCTGGTGCAGGCAATAGGAAAATCCATCCACTGCTGGAAAGCAACAAATAAATTGAAGTCTCCAGGAGTTCCACCAATCGTCAGCATTCCTGTTTGAATGTCTGTCCTTTAGGGTGTCTTCAGGAGACGTGGGGACCACCCATGCACACATCTGGACATGCTAGGATCCTGCATGGACCCATATGGCGCTGGACCATATGATTTCTTGTCTGTGGATGTGTGGTCACCTTCTGCATCTGGGAGGGTACCTGCTGACAGGCACAATGCCTCCACTGCCCTTGATGTGTTCTCCTGTGGTCCAGAGTGCAGTTCCCTCTTGGGGTGGGGCAGAGCCCCAACAGGTACTGCCTGGAAGGGACAGATGGGAGCCTGCCTGGGGGCTGGCACTGTTGGATATCCTAATCTGGGTGATGACTCCACCGGCATATATTACACATCTGTAAAATGCCTTCAAGCTGTACACTTAAGATTCATACACCTTACTGTCATGTGACTATCTAAAACACACACATGCATAATCAGAAAAGAAAAAGCAAAGAGAAAGTGGGGAGATGAATGGGAGGTAGCCAGGAAAGGCTCTCTTGAAGCATTTAACTATAAGGGAAAGCCAGAAATGAGTCAGTGGCTGAAGGAAGGTGCAGGGTCAAGGGAAAGTTGTTCAAAATGGAAGTTATTACAGCATGTTCCCATGTAATCAGAATGATCCAGAAGGAGGGAATATTGATTATGAAGAATAGAGTACCACAGTCGCTATGAAGAAGTGCAGCGCTTGGGCTTTGATGGACAGCTCCTCCACAGGAACAGGACAGCAGGCCGAGAGGCCAGGCACAGTGAAGGGATAGTGAGGACGTGGTGAGAACCTGCCATGGCCCTTTCTGATGGTTTCTCAGCTCCAGGTTATTAGCACAGACAGGAAGCTACCAGCTGAGAGTGAGCAGGTGAAGGAGGCATGAAGGAATAAGGAAAGTAGAGGTGTTAGTAGGAAAGTGAATGGACTCAGCTCTCCAGGCTACACTAAGGCCCACGTGGGGTTAATGGTCATGAACCTGATATGAGTCTGCTGGCATGGGGTGGTGAGCGTCTTCTTCAGCCCTGTTCAGTTTATGCACAAAGTGGACAGGGATTCGGGTTTCTCCAGAGTTGGGAGTTTGCCGGCTGACTAACACACAAGGAAGCAAAGGCATTTAGGGAGTTTGCAAAGGAGGGATTCTGGTGACGGACTGCAGAACCTGAGCTGGGAGAGGAGGGAACTGACCCCACAGGGAGGGAGGGGCAGGGCAAAGGTGAGGGATGAACGGACTGCAATCCCAGGGCAGCCAGAGTGGGTACCAGAAGGGGTAAGTGGGGAAACGATGAGAGAGAGACACAACTTTCAGTTGCAATTTGATTGAGATTATAGAGGGTTATAGCCTTCACCTCACTTACTTAATTATTGTGTTAAGACATTTATACTCTACTTTTCATAGATCCGAGCCATGTGGTAACAGCCGTATCTAGACTATGCCCATTGGAGCACACGGCAGAAATTCAGTAGAGCCCTCATGAAGGAGGAGAGGAGTTCAAGGAACAGGTAAGTAGGCCGGCAGGGTGGCTCATGCCTGTAATCTCAGCACTCGGGGAGGCCAAGGCAGGTAGATTGCTTGAGTTCGGGAGTTTGAAACACCATCGCAACTAAAAATAGAAAAATTAGCCAAGTGTGGTGATGGGCGCCAATAGTCCCAACTACTTAGAAGATTGAAGCAAGAAGATTGCTTGAGACTAAGAGTTTGAGGTTGCTGTGAGCTATGACACTACAGCACTCTACAGAAGGTGACAGAGTGCGACTCTGTATCAAAAAAAAAAAAAAAGAAAAGAAAAGAAGAAAGAACAGGAAAGTTATGGGCTAAGAAGAATCCTCCTTGGATGCTAAATCAGGAGTGGTGTTAAGATAGACCAGGTGCTGAAAGGTCAAGGAATGAGAGAGAAAGACTCCAGGGATCTGTAAATGACCCAAGGGGGCATCTCGGAAAGTCACTCTGATGAAATGAGATTAAAACTAAGTGTTCTGCTATGTGTGGTGGTTTACACTATAAATCCCAGCCCTTTGCGAGGCCGAAGAGGGAGGATTGCTTGAGGTCAGGCGTTCAAGACCAGCCTGGGCAAAAAGTGAGGCCCTATGTTTACAAGAAATAGAAATATTATCTGAGTGTGGTGGTGGATGTCTGTAGTCCCAGCTACTTGGGAGGCTGAGGCAGGAGGATCACTTGAGCCCAGGAGTACAAGACTACAGTGAGCTGTGGTTGCACCACTGCACTCCAGCTTGAGCGACAGAGAGAAAACCTGTCTCTAAAAAAAGAAAGAAAAGGAAAAAAAGTCTATATGTTTTAGGGAGAAGTAGCAGGGTGGCGAAAGGACAACTCCTGCCCCTCCTCCAGGTTCAGTGGGTAGAGCCCATTGGTTAGAAAGGAGTCACCACATGGACAGGTTTAGTGGAACTGGTGTTCTCAGGGGCGAGCCAGGTTCCCAGCAGCGCAAGATGAGAGGACTGTTGGGGGAAGCACACTGGGTGTGGGTCCCAGCAGGGACAGTGTGGCTGTGGGGGAGAGAGAGGGGGCCACAGCTTTAGACTCTACCTCCATGCCCCCCAATGCCGTCCCTGCAGTTCTCCCCGCTGGTCCCCAAGTCTGGGGCGACGAATGCCACGCCAACCTTGCTCTCGGGGAGCGGGGGGAGCCTGACTGGGTGCGTCTTCTCCCACCAGCTCCCTCTCGCGCTGGGGCGGAGGCGGAGAGTACAAGACTCCTTTAAGGTCAGCTAGGGAAGACTCCATTGCCCAGTGCTGCCGCGGTTGTCTGGCATAAAAACACCAGAAATCTGCTATCAAAACCCTGGGCAATTGACTTCTCCTTTGGTCTCCTTCTCTGTAACAAGTGGAGATTGTCAAGGTCCTTTTGCTGCAAGTCAGTCGATCTCAGAAGCAACCTGCTTGGTGCCGTGGAGACGCGGCCTGCTCCGGCCTGCCCAGGCCGGCTCTCTGGGGCTCTGTGCTGCACAGGGGGCCGGCGGGCCCTGCTCCTCAGCGGCCCCCAGGACTCACAGGCCACAAGCCACACCCACGTCTACCAAGCTTGGTAACTAGTTTATAAATGAAGAACATTTGCGAACAGGGCGGGACGCTGGAGCTGACGCCGGGGTCTGGGGAGTACCAGTCAGAGGCCTGAGCTGTGGACACAGCCAGACACAGGACAGAAGTGGGGACCCAGGGAGGGCCCGGCCTGCAGAGCACTCAGGAAAACACAGCAGGAGCTTGTGGGTCTCCCCTGCTGGGGAGGAAATGTGAGAAGAACTAAATGGGGACTTTATTGGGTGTTGGGCTTAGGGACTGTTTTCTTTTGGAATCTAGTCATAAATTAATCCTACACGTAAGTCTTCCCAAAGAGAGAACCCAGGAAAAATATTTCACTTTTAGGAGCTGGAATAAATTTCCTCTCAGTTTCCAAGGCCCAGAGGAGTTCTTCTCCCTCCAAGCCCCACCCCTTTCTTCCTCTCTCTTTCCCCTTGTCCCTTTCTCCCTCTCCCCTCTCACTTTCTCTCTCCCTCTCTTTCCCTTTCTCTCTCCCTTCCCCACCCACTCCATGAGATTCCCAGAGCCTGAAGACAGGCTCCATCTTTCTGCAAGAGAGAGGAGGTGGAAGCAGGGCCGTGATTACCGGGAGGGCAGCAGATAGAGCTCTGTTTGACTTGCCTGTACTTGGCTGGCCCTTGTCCCTCCCCAGACCTTCAAACATAGCACTGCCAGGCCCGGGGAAGGAAGAGGACAAGGGAAGCATGAGGGAGAACAGACGGTCCCGCCAGAGGCGGTGCAGTGACACCCCTGCTCCCGGGCCCTCCGCTCACAGGACCCAGACAGGGCCAGAGGAGGCCGTGGGGCCTCAAAGTCCCCACACTGTGTAAAAGAGGAGGAGAGCGTACCAAGCAGTTCAAGGTAGAAGTAGAATGAAAAAATTTTCTTTTCTCTTTTTTTTTTTAATTTTTTATTAAATCATAACTGTACACATTAATGCATTTATGTGGTACAATGTGCTGATTTTATATATACAATTTGGAGTGCTTACATCAAACTGGTTAACATAGCCTTCACCTCACTTACCTAATTGTTGTGTTAAGACATTTATACTCTACTCTTAATAGATTTGACATGTACCCTTGCGATATGCGCCACAGGGGAGGTCCCACAATTACCCTCCCTCCACCCCTCCCCCTTCTTTTCCCTCCCTCATCCTGGACTATAGTTGTGTTTTATCTTTCATATGAAAATGTGGGTGAGTATATATTGGTTTCATAATAGTACTGAGTACATTGGATACTTTTTCTTCCATTCTTGAGATATTTTACTAAGAAGAATATGTTCCTTGTAAACATAAAAGAAGTAAAGTCTCCATCTTTTTTAGGGCTGCATAATATTCCATGGTGTACATATACCACAATTTATTAATCCATTCATGGATAGATCCTGCAATTCCTCTACTGGGTATATATCCAGAAGACCAAAAATCACTTTACAATGAAGAATTTTTCCAGTGGCATGGGTCCCCAACTGGGGACCACCTGCCAATGCTGCCCAGTGGAAAAACTCTGAAGGGACCACAGGCCACTGCCCCCAGGGCATCACACCCACCTTCTCTCTCAACCTGTGGGTCGTGACCCCTTTGTAACAATGAAAATACATCAGGTTGAGAACCACTGTCTTAGAGGCCCTTCTACCTTTGACTGGACAGTTTCTGTCTGATTCTTGTGCTTCATAGGACCCTGTTCTGGTTCTCCTCCAGCCACAGTCCTTCCCACAAGGTGACAAGTCCACAGGATCAAGGGGATGCCCCCGCCTAAAACCCAGGCCCTGCTTTCCAGAATCCTGATGTCCTGCATCATGTCTGATAGACACAGGACTCCTAAATTCCCTACCCTTCAGCCCCAAGTCTACTAGACGCTGCCTGCCTGGGACTCCTCTCCAGCGGCATTTGTGGGGGATGCAAATGGAGCTGGGCCCTGTGGCCCAGAGGTACAAGCATGTGTCCTTGAGGCCCCTGTAGGGTGGGATGGGCTGGGACACTGGGAAGAACAGACGGTGTGGGCTATGGTCAGCTCTCCTAGGCCTCTACCTTCTGACACTGCACACCAGAGAATCTGAAATTCTAAACTCCAACCAGCCTGTCCAGGTTGTAATAAAAGCTTATTTGCCACGGATGGAGAATAGAACACATTATATTTAATGGTTTGTTGGCTTCCTAGAACTCTCAAATATTTAGACATGTGGTCTGCAGGCCTCTCTGTGTACTCTTGCCACACTGGGCCCCACAGGTGTCAGGGCAGGTCTGCCTAGAAATGCGCAAAAGAAGGTTGTTTCTAGAGTCAGTCACAACGCCCTTTGCGTTGGTTACTCTTGGTGCTGGCTCAAGGTGTCTGAGAAGAAGATTATTCAGGTGTTAGTGAGTACATGGTCAGAGCAATGTAAATCTGACGGTGCCACTGGGTGCCTAAAACCCCTCAGTGCCCCTTGCTTCCAGGTGACATTAATGGATGTAGCATCCCAGACCCTTCACGTCTTCCCTGTCTCCTCGGAGTCACCCTCACTTTCCACCTGCACTCCCAAAGGGTCTCCCAAATGTCCCATACAGGATTCTGCATTTTGCCCCAACCACACTCCTCAGGCCACCCCCTTCCTCCTTGTCCTTCCTGCCTTGGCTGAAATGCTGCCCCTGCAGGGCGGCTTTCCCGAGTCAGAGGCCTCTCCGGTTAGAGCACTGCAGACCCCCACCCTCCAGCAGGTCCGTGACTTGTCTGTGTCACCCAGTTGAGGGCTTGCTTGAGAAATAAATGGAAGTCTGGGGACACATGCACATAAGGAGAATCCCATGTGAGTTGGAAGAATCCCGTCCTACATTCAACCTGCAGCAAAGCTGGAGGAGAGTTTTACTTGTTAAAGAGCCACAATAGTGTAAAAGTGCCCTAACATGGCAGAGCCAGGTGCTGTCGCTGATCTCCCACCCTGGCAAGCACTGAGCCTTCTCCCTCTCACCCCCAGCTATGGCACCAGGGACGGTGTAGTAAAAACAGTGGTAAATACAAGAAGACATCAAACCAGGCCATGGGAGGTGGCTCACATCTGTAATCCTAGCACTCTGGGAGGCTGAGGAGGGTGGATTGCTTGAACTCATGGGTTTGAGATCAGCTTGAGCAAGACTGAGACCCTGTCTCTACTAAAAATAGAAAAACTAGCCAGATCTTGTGGAGGGCAGCTGTAGTCCCAGCTGAGGCAAGAGGATCACTTGAGCCCAAGAGTTAGAGGTTGCTGTGAGCTATGATATCACTGCATGCTACCCAGCGTGACAGAGTGAGACTGTGTCTCAAAGAAAAAAAAAAAAGCAAAAGAAAGGCTCGGCGCCTGTGGCTCAACGGGTTAAGGCGCCAGCCACGTACATGTGAGCTGGCAGGTTAGAATCCAGCCCAGGCCCGCCAACCAACAATGATGGCTGCAACCAAAAAACAGCTGGGCGTTGTGGCGGGCGCCTGTAGTCCCAGCTACTTGGGAGGCAGAGGCAGGAGACTCACTTGAGCCCAGGAATTGGAGGTTGCTGTGAGCTGTGATTCCACAGCAGTCTATCCAGGGTGACAGCTTGAGGCTCTGTC
>CAUYRH010101709.1:0-59690 GCA_963574655.1 Perodicticus potto | reverse complement strand
TGGGTTTCAATAAAACTTTTATTTAAAAAAACAGGCATTAGGCTAGATTTAGTCCATGGGCTCTAATTGCTCAAATTTGAAGTAGTGCAGAAAAGCCATATGATTATTCTACACAAAGGGTCAGTAACATAGTGTCCAAGGCCTGGACTACCTGTTTTGTAAACAGTCTTAGGGGAACACAGACAGATCCATCTGATGACATATTGTTTCAGGCTGTTTTCACATTACAGTTGCAGAGTTGAGAAACAGTAAAGAGTCTAGAAACAGTACTCAATACAATGCAGTTTGAAAAAATAATCAGCTGTGATCATATAGTGCAGGGGTCCTCAAATTACCGCCCGCGGGCCACATGCAGCGGTGTGAATCGTATTTGTTCC
This sequence comes from Perodicticus potto, assembly GCA_963574655.1. Classification (NCBI taxonomy): domain Eukaryota; kingdom Metazoa; phylum Chordata; class Mammalia; order Primates; family Lorisidae; genus Perodicticus; species Perodicticus potto. The sequence goes on along the minus strand of CAUYRH010101709.1, from coordinate 59,313 downwards.
CGTTTTGTTTTTTACTTCAAATTAAGATATGTGCAGTGTGCATAGGAATTTGTTCAGTTTTTTTTTTAAACTACAGTCCGGCCCTCCAACGGTCTGAGGGACAGTGAATTGGCCCCCTGTTTAAAAAGTTTGAGGACGCCTGAATAGTGGTTAGTACTCTGTGTTGTGAAAAAATAATCAAAGATGACTTTTGAGTACAGGAAGGGGCAAATTATCAGTATTTGCCCAATATATTTGTTTTGGTTTTGGGTTTTTTGAGACATAAGCTCACTCAGTCACCCTGGGGTTGAGTGTAGTGGCCTCATAGCTCACAGCAAGCTCAAACTCTTCAGCTCGAGTTATTCTCTTGCCTCAGTCTCCCAAGTAGCTGGGACTACAGGCACCCACCACAACCAGCAGCTATTTTTAGAGATAGGGTCTCACTCTTGCTCACACTGGTGTTAAACTCCTGAACTCAAGCAATCCACCTGCCTTGGCCTTCCAGAGTGCTGGGATTATAGGCATGAGTCACTGCGCTGGCCTTCTAATATATTTGTATGCCTCTTTAATCAGGTGGCTGGTTATAAAATTTAAAGAGAATAATTCTATAGCATCCTAAAGCTTATACAGCTTTAAAGTCACCGTTAAAAAGCAGAACATTTCGTATGCAGCTGTGATTTAATTAAAAAAAAATAAAGCAGAACATTTCTTGGGAATAATTTAACATTCCGTTGAAAACTGCCTGACAGTACAGGTATTCTTGGTAACCACAAAGTCTATTTCTGGTCCTATACAGGACTTTCTGTAAAGGAAATATTGGCAAAAGGGTGTTGACAGGTCATTTTTACTTTCTTCACTGGATTTTCATATGTAAACATATGTTTAAATCAGAAAATACTGGCATTCTACATTTAAAACAAAATTGCTGGCTGGGCGCCGTGGCTCATGCCTGTAACTATGGGAAGCCAAGGCGGGCGGATTACCTGAGTTCATGAATTCAAGACCGACCTGAGCCAGAGCGGCTCTAAAAATAGCTGGGTGTTGTGGTGGGCACCTGTAGTACCAGGTACTTGGGAGGCTGAGGCAAAAGAATTGCTTGAATGCAAGAATTAGAGGTTGCTGTGAGCTATTACACCACAGCACTCTACCAAGGGCAACAAAGTGAGACTGTCTCAAAAAATAAATAAATTAAAATAAAATTCCTGTAATTGTATTGTATTGATCAATAATGTAACTTAATGGTTTAAAATGTTTGGATTACTAGGAAAAAAGAAAGAAACAAGGAGGGAGGAAGGGAGGGAGAATGTGAGTTATATATACAAATTTTACAAAAGACAAAAGCACAAATAACCTTGAAAAATAATGTCAAGGAAGAGATTTTAACTTCTTTCTCTCTCACCCTCTCTCTCTCTTTTTTTTTGAGACAGAGTCTAACTCTGTCACCCTGGGTAGAGTGTAGTATGGTATTGGCATAGCTCACAGCAACCTCAAACTCTTAGACTCAAGAGATCCTCCTGCCTCAGCCTTCCAACTGGCAGGGACTACAGGCACCTGCCACCACGCCTGGCTAGTGTTTCTATTTTCAGTAGAGATGGGGTCTTGCTCCTTTTCAGGTTGGTCTTGAACTCCTAAGCTCAAGCAATCTACCCACCTCGGCCTCCCAAAATGCTATGATTACAGGCATAAGCCCCCATGCCTGGCCATTAAATTCTCTCTTTGCTAACAAAGAAACAGACACAGATCACACAAATCACACAATGAGAAAGAAGTAGAATCAAGGCTGAAAAACCAGGTACATTTCATTCAAAAGTCTATTTTCATTCCACATTATACCTAGCCAAAATTATGTGTAAATAAGATGTCTCTTTTTTTTTTTTTTTGAGACAAAGCCTCAAGCTGTCACCCAGGATAGAGTGCTGTAGCATCACAGCTCACAGCAACCTACAATTCCTGGGTTCAAGCGAGTTTCTTGCCTCTCCCTCCCAAGTAGCTGGGACTACAGGAATCCGCCACAATGCCCGGCCATTTTTTGGTTGCAGCCATCACTGTTGTTTGGCGGCCCGGGCTGGATTCAAACCCAACAGCTCAGGTATACGTGGCTGGCGCCTTAGCCCGTTGAGCCCCAGGCGCTGAGCCAAGATGTCTCCTTTTTAAATAAACAAAGATAGAGGCAGGGTGAGGTGGCTCAGGCCTGTCATCCTACCATTCTGGGAGGACAAGGCAGGTGGATTGCCTGAGTTCACAAGTTCGAGACTAGCCTTAGACAGAGCGAGACTTCGTCTGTTAAAAAATAAAAATAAAAAAAATGGCCAGGTGGGGTGCCTATAGTCCCAGCTACTTGGGAGGCTGGGGCAAGAGATTTGCATGAGCCCAAGAGTTTGAAGTTGTTGTGAGCTATGACCCCATGGCACTCTACCAAGGGGGACAAAGTGAGACTCTGTCTCAAGAAAAAAAAAAACAAACCCAAAACATAGCAACTAAAAGGCGGTCAATAGAATTCTAGTTAATCAGGGCAGTGCCTGTGGCTCAAAGGAGTAGGGCGCCGGCCCCATATGCTGGAGGTGGAGGGTTGAAACCCAGCCCCAGCCAAAAACTGCCAAAAAAAAAAAAAAAAAAAGAATTCTAGTTAATCATAGGCCTGCAGAATTCTTTAGAGGAATGATACTGGTATCTGCAACTTTATCTAAAATGTAGCAAAATCAACAACTAAAAAGGAAGGATTATGAACAAATCAAGTCTTAGATAACTGGCAGAGCTGGTCTAATACAATTATGGTAAAAATCTAAGCATATGAGTGGGAACTTGAAACTTCTTTCAGTATTTCTACAGCTTGGAAAATTTTCACAAAATTATATTGAGCAGTGAGGAAAAATACTGTAATATTAAGAATTTAACAAGGTGACCAAATATAAATTAAATATCTAACCCATTTACTTTAAGAATATTATAAGGAAAAGACAGCAAATAACACACTATAATAAAAATAAATAATCTAGACTGGAGATAAAGTCAGAAAAATAAACCCATAGTTAAAGGCAGCATCATAAAATGTTCTTAAAAATGATACATAAGCCCAAATCTATGAACACACTTAATGTGAATCCACTCACAATATCACTCGTTCGAATATAAAAAAATACAGTAATTTTCAAATGCTTATTACACGGTATGAAGTGAAAAACAAAATTGAAGTATCACTCATGTAATTTCCATTATATTATAAATATTAAGCACATAATACACAAGCCTTAAATTCAGATATTCTAAAAATTTGACAAGGGTTATCTTTGAATAACAGAACTTACCATTTTTTACTTGCAAGAAATATCCAAACGGAATATGCTGGAAACTTGCGGGACAAAGAGTAAAAGCCACATCTTAAAGATAAAACATACCACTTTTAGATAAGCTTGATTATTGATCTCGGCAAAAAATCAAGGGAACTTAAAAACTAGTCGCAGAGAAGGGTCTTGGGCAGAAGGGAAATGCTGACCTCCCTCAAATCTGTTCCAGCAGCGAAGGCTGGAGCTCAACCCACCAGCAGCCGTGGTCCCCGGACCGCCAAAGCTGCAGCCCATAAACACACCTGGACCTGAAACCTCCGTACATTAAACCCCCAAACAATCCCTAGATCATTTAGCTCCAAACCAACCCAAGGATTCGCTGACAAAACAATCCTCCAATTTGCAATCGCTGAGCACCGCAGACAATAAATGGCAAAGACACGAAAACGTAACCTTGGCAATCAGTGGTTAACCTGCAGAGATTTTTCAATCACAAACCGTTAGGGGGCCCTGTGACAGATGCCAAAGGCACCCCCATCACATACACCCTATGATGGGTCCCCCTAAGCTCCCCACCGATAGGAGACGCACCCCCACTCCGCTCGCGGATGCAATTCTACCCTCGCTACGCACGCGGCGCCGACAGATCCCCGCCCAGCACCGCAGGGCACGAACAGACGCAGCCACTGACTTGTGACCTCCAGTCACTACCCTGCGGCTGAACGGACTCGCTCGAACCTCATCGCTCAGCCTCCTGACCGCCCGGCGGGAGATAACGAGGGTGGGCGGCGTGAAAACAGCTTTAGAGCTGGCAGGAGCAAGATGGCCGCGCCCTCCGCGCCCTGGCCCCCCAGGGGGCGGCCATCTTTGAGCTTCTGACGTACAGAAGAAGCGGCCGTGTTGCGCTGGGAACCTGCGGAAGATGAAAGGTCATCGCAAGTTTCCCCTGTCCTGGCACCTCAACCCTTCATAAAAATGAAGATGTACTTGTTAGGGGCCTAAATCCCTCACCACCTCCCCCTCAGCACAAAAGGGCTATCTGGCCCTTTCCAGCAACTTGTGGAATCTTCCTAAGTCCATTATAAAAACAAGCCCCAAACCACTCTCAGGTGCAGCACCATCGTTGCCCAGGAAGGTCTCAGTCCCCTTTCATTAACTTGTCCTGAACCTCCGGTCTCTTCTCTGGGTACACCTACGAACCCCTTTCACTGGCAGTTAAAAGCCAGGAAAGTCGGAGACGCCCGTGGCTCACTGGTTACGGCGCCAGCCACATACACCAAGGCTGGCGGGTCCGAATCCAGCCCGGGCAAGCTAACCAACGATGACAACTGTAACAAGAAACAGCCGGGCATTGTGGCGGGCGCCTGTAGTCCCAGCTACTCGGGAGGCGGAGGCAAGAGAATCGCCTAAGCCCAGGAGCTGGAGTTTGCTATGGGCTGTGTGACGCCACGGCACTCTACCGAGGGCGACGTGGTGAGACTGTCTCAAAAAAAAAAGGCTCGGCGTTGTGGCTCAGCGGGCTAAGGCGCCAGCCATGTACACCTCAGCTGGCAGGTTCCAATCCAGCCCAGGCCCGCCAAACAACAATGACGGCTGCAACCAAAAAATGACTGGGCGTTGTGGCGGGCGCCTGTAGTCCCAGCTACTTGGGAGGCGGAGGCAGGAGACTCGCTTGAGCCCAGGAGTTGGAGGTTGCTGTGAGCCGTGATGCCACCGCACTCTACCCAGGTTGACAGCTTGAGGCTCTGTCTCAAAAAAAAAAAAAAAAGTGGTGGGCACCTATAGTCCAAGAGAATCGCTTACGCCCAAGAGTTTGAGGTTGCTGTGACTTGGCACTCTACCCAGGGCGACAGCTAGAGTCTAAAAAAAAAGAGCATCAGGAAAGTTGAGACCCACGGGAGGACAGAACCTACGGCAGAGACTGGACTTTTCTCTTGTACCCAGTCAGAGCCAAAGACTCAGGATAACTTCAGAGGGAACAAAAGGTTGTGTAAAAAAAAGTGACCATGCTATCTTACCTGTGTCACTGCTAATAATGACTACCAAGTCATAGTAATGGTAAACCATAAACATGGATCTAACCAACCTCTCGTGTAACTGTATTAGAAAAATGGGGTGGGGGGGTGAAGGAAATGCCTGTGTGAATGTGTCTGATAAGCTATCAATGAATCAATAGAGAGGGGAAATAGCTAAACTGTTTTCAGAGTGGATGGACCATTTTCTATTCCCACCATCAATATATGAGATGCATTTTTTCTGCATACTTGTAGTCATTTGCTATAAAGAGAACTTGAAAGGAATAAGAAAAGGATGATTAAAATCTCCCCAAAATCTTTAAAAATAGCTAAATGAACACTTTTTTTTTAGAGACAGAGTCTCACTTTATCATCCTCAATAGAGTGCGTGACATCACAGCTCACAGCAACCTCCAACTCCTGGCCTTAGATGATTCTCTTGCCTCAGCCTACCAAGTAGCTGGAACTCCTGGGGCCTGCCACAACGCCTGGCTCCTTTTTGTTGCAGTTTGGCCGGGGGCCCTTGGTATGTGGGGCTTGCGCCCTACTCACTGAGCCACAAGTGCCACCCATGAACACTTATTTTTTAAAATCTGTAGTGTCCAGTTTTAAAAATACCAGTCTTGGCTCCATGCCTGTGACTCAAGGGGCTAAGGTGCCACATACACCAATAGCTAGCGAATTCGAATCCCGCCCAGTCCTGCCAAACAACAATGACAACTACAACCAAAAAATAGCCAGGCGTTGTGGAGGGCGCCTGTAGTTCCAGCTACTTGGGAGGCTGAGGCAAGAGAATTGCTTGGGCCCAAGGAGTCGGAGGTTGCTGTGAGCTGTGATGACACAGCACTCTACCCAGGGCGATAGCTTGAGGCTCTGTCTCAAAAAAAAAAAACAAAAAAAACCCAGTCTTACTAATATACGAACAAATGTAAATGTGAAGTGTTTTAACCCTTAATATTTATAATGACTAACTATCTACATGGTGAGGACAGGGGATAAAGGAATTCTATTATGTTAAACCTCTTTAAGCCTTCTTTTTCTCACCTGCACAGTAGGTAAGTTGTTGACAATATACAGCTTTGAGAAATTGAGATATTATTCTTTTTGTAATTTTAAGTTCTTCAATGCTGTATTAATTTTGAGTGGAGGATAAATTAATATTTTTGTAGTACTGTTTTTACCCAGTTTAAACTTTTTATTCTCTTTAAGCCATGAATTTTAAGAATTGATTCAGTAAAACTCATCTTTGGGAGAAATATGTACAAGGATATTTATGGCATAAATTTAACAATTATAAGGAAAATAATTTTGTGATGATTACATAATTTATTCCTGCATTTCTGTATTCACGTCTTTGGACAATAGTCTCTCATAGTGCTTCTGATCAATGTGACCAAAACACAAACAGAGGTAAGAAATAACCTTGCTTGCCCTCGATTTGTCTCTTCGAACTCTCAAAACAGGCTGTAATACAGGATGAGAGATTATGTAAATAAAGGCCTCATCCATTCTAGTGGAGGCCCAGTTATGTGAAAAAAGCTATTTAAACCATGCAGTCCCAGTTAAAATTGAGCTCTTAACTCACACAACTGAAAGAATAAATGCCTGTTGTCTTTAGATACTAAGTTTTAGGGAATTTGTAATGCAGTGAAATATAAGTGACAATAGCATGAAGGTATGCCAGTGGGTAATTTGTTAAATAAATTACGGAATGTCTTTTTATGAACAGGAAAAATATGCAGACTTAAAAAGAAGGGAGGAAATTTCAATATAAATGAGGAAAATTCAATATAAATGAGGATTTTGTTAAACTTAAAAAAATCAGAACAAATTGCAGAAAAAATGTATGTAGTATGAATATAATTTTTTTTTTACTGTAAACACAATTCAAAATCCTCCATGTATAAAAAGCCAAATTTGGGTTATCTCTTGAGAATTAGATTTGGTAACAGATATCAGGGGCTGGCAAATTCCTCATTTTTATATTTCTTAGTGAGTTGAACACTGTGTTGTTTTCTCTGAGTATTTGGCAGCAGACAAGGCAATTTTTGTCTGACTTTACCCTCTTTAGTTGAACTAAGTTATGGAAATGTCCAGTATAAAGAAAAGTATTGGGGGGGAAATGAATAGTCTCAAAAATCTGTAGGATATCAAACATGTCAACAAATGTGTAATGGGATTCCCAGGAAGAAAGTTAAAAAGGAGGAGGAAAAACAAAGATAGTACACATATGGTAAATAATAAAAAAGTGTTCGACATCATCAGCCTAATGAGAAATGTAAGTTAAGTTCAGGAGCTGACACTATTACGTACCTAATAGAATGGCTAACATAAAGTATAATGTCAATACCAAGTGGCGGTGAGGATGAAGAGCAACTGATGCTCTCATGTGTTGCTAGAATGGCTAAAATAAAATTGACTAAAGATACCAAGTGCTGGCAAGGATGTAGAACAGCTATATCACATACTCTGCTGGTAGGGAAAAGATTTGGTAGTTACTTATAAAGCTAAATACAGCTTACCATTACATCTGAACAATCGTATACTAGAATTGTTATACTACAGAAATAGAAATTTATGTTCACATAAAGCTTTGTACACAGATTTCACTAGCATCTTTATAATAGTTAAAACCAGGGGAACAACACAGATCTCTTTCATCTTGGGTAAAGGCATGAACAAGCTGGTACTCAAGTTTGTATACTACTCACTGATAAGGGGCTTTCTATGAATAACAAAAACACAACTTCAACATTCATGAAATGCTAAGGGTTTTAGTGGTTGTGTGTCTGGAACCAAAGACTAAATATATTTTTCTTTTTTTCTTTTGAGACAGAGTTTCACTCTGTAGCCCTGGGTAGAGTGCAGTAGCGTCATAGCACACAGCAACCTCAAACTCCTGGGCTCAAGTGATTCATTTGACTCAGCCTCCCCAGTAGCTGGGACTACAGGCGCCGCCACAACGTCAACTATATTTTTTTAGACACAGGGTCTTGCTCTTGCTCAAGCTGCTCTTGAACTCTTGAGCTCAAGCAATCCATTCGCCTCGGCCTCCCAGTGTGCTAGAACTATAGGCGTGAGCCACTGCACCCGTCCCCTTACATGTATTTCTTATTACACTACCATTATACATAACAATAATCAATGATTAGAACAGACAACTTTTTTTTTTTGCAGTTTTTGGCCGGGGCCAGGTTTGAACCTGCCACCTCCAGTATATGGGGCTGGCGCCCTACTCCTTTGAGCCACAGGTGCCACCCCAGAACAGACAACTTTTTAAAATGATGGAATCACTAACAAGGCAACTAGAAATGAGGTTGAAGCTATCTGGTCTGAAAATGCACACCAGATATATTATCTGATGTATAATGAACTTAGACTTAAAACAAAAAGCACTCAAACATTCATCATTTTCAGTGGACTTCATTCCTTTATAAGTTCTTTGATATTTTACTACAAGTGCTCCACATTCACCATGTACAGAGCAGTTTCATTTTCTATTTGATTTCTTGAAAAATGATGAGGCAGAATGTATCACCCAAATCCTGCCATAAATACTGTCTTCTTAAAGTCACTCTCCAATATTAACTGAAACTCACTGATTTCTGGGTAAAGGCTTTGTCACAGTCATCACATTTCAATCAACAAAGAGCTCACCAAAGGTTTCTGATGAACTCTGATGATAATGTCTCTTTTCCCCAGAAGGCTTTCCTAGTCTGTGCATTAGCAGAATTTGTCTCAGTAAACACTTTGCAGACAAAGGAGCTAGAAATTACTGCTCAAGGCATTTCCACATTGAATGCATTACAGTTTATCCAATGTGTTTTCATTAACAGAAAATGGGAGGTAAAAGATCAGTAAAAGCACTATACCATATTTACTGTATTCACCAGGTGTATCATCTGGGCAGATTCTTTCATCTCCTGAGGGTACATCTCTGACAAGAAGCAGTGCCACGATTACATTCCATCTGCTAGAAATAAACTCACATTTGATAAATTCTGAGTTGTCACAAAAGGCATTTCCACAGTCAATGCATTAACAGGGTTTTTGTTTTGCTTAAGTTCACTTGTAAGTAATAATCTGTGACTCTGTGTTAGAGGAATTTTCAACTTGGCTGATTCTACTCATTTCTCTTCTGTGCATTTTCTTGTGTTTAACAAGGTTTGATAAATGGGAAAAGACTTTCTTACAATCGCTGCATCCATATGGTGGCTCTCCTGTATGAGTTCTTTGGTGTACATTGAGTACTGACTTTGTGGTGAAGGCTTTTCCACATGCATTGCACTCATAAGGTTTCTCTCCTGTGTGAATTCTCTGATGGGTAATGAGACCATATTTGTGTGAATAGGATTTTCCACACTCAGTACATACAAAGGGAGTCTTTCCTGTATGACATCGTTCGTGTTGTATTAGGCATATTTTCTGGCTGAAGGCTTTACCACATTCACTGCATTCATAGGGTTTTTCTCCTGTATGAGTTTGCTGATGTATAATGAGAGTGCGCTTTGTGGTGAAGCCTTTTCCACAATCATTGCACATAGAAGATTTCTCTCCTGTATGAGTCCGCTGATGTATAACAAGAGTGCGCTTCACCGTGAAGCCTTTTCCACATTCACTGCATATATAAGACTTCTCTCCAGTATGAGATCGCTGATGTACGATGAGATTGCTCTTCACTGTAAAGCCTTTTCCACATTCACTGCATAGGTAGGGTTTCTCTCCTGTGTGAGTTCGCTGATGAACAACAAGATAGCGCTTCATGGTGAAGTCTTTTCCACATTCACTGCATAGATAAGGTTTCTCCCCTGTATGAGTTCGCTGATGTACAATGAGATTGCTCTTCACTGTGAAGCCTTTTCCACATTCATTACACATGTAAGGTTTCTCTCCACTATGAGTTCGCTGATGAGCAATTAGGTAGCGCTTCATCATAAAGCCCTTTCCACACTGACTGCATATATAGTATTTCTCTTCTGTATGGGATTGCTGATGTGCGATGAGACCGCTTTTTACAGTAGAGCCTTTTCTGTGTTCTTTAGGTACGTAGGTTTTGTCTCTTGTATGTGTTTTCAGGTGCTTAGTGACCATGAAACTTCTGGATGACTTCTGACACTGACCATTTCTAGCATCCTCTCTTGTGTGAATGTTCTCATGGTAAATAGGCTGAGATTTCCTGAAGAGGGAGGGTCTGTTCAAATTCAGTGGATGCATGGAGTTTCTCAATTTTTTGAGTCTTCTGATGCTTAAAGTCTTGGAATTTAGTATTGGTAGATTTTTCACTCTTAGAGAATTGACTATTAGTACAAGTATGTTCATGTTTAGCATGTAGAAGAGTTTTCTCAACTCCACTAAACTCAACAGTTATTTATTTCATGTCTTCCCTTCTTGTTGAGTAAACTTAAATATGATTTCAGAGTTCTACATAAGTCAAATGTATCATGATTTTGTACTACAGGCCAATGGGTTTCACTCAGATGAATAGTATTTCTGAATGCATTAGGTTCACTGCATTGTCGCATGCTGTTTAGAAATCTTTGGTTTGGAGAATATGCTTGCAGATGACCATTAACTTTACTGATTCCTAAGAAAGAACAGAACAAAATCTTTAATGAAAATGGTTTGGAATGAAAATGCTGACAAGATGAATTGGTGAGGGCTAGCTCTTTGTTGTTAACTATATGATCCCAGTATAAAAGAAAACTATAAAAATGTAAGGTGAAATAAATAAGGACCAGATCCAAGAATAGACAAAAGCTATATTTAATACTAAACACCTTTTAAAAAAGTTCTTGATTCTACAATCCCATTACTAGGTATCTACCCAGAAGAAAAAAAGTCACTTTATCATAAGGACATCTGTCAATCAAATTGTGAGAGAACTCACTGAGGAGTAGAAACAGACAAAGCCATCCTCTTAAAACATTTATGTTGGCTCAGCGCCAGTAGCTCAAGTGGCTAAGGCACCAGCCACGTACACCAGAGCTGGTAGGTTCGAATCCAGCCTGGGCCTGCCAAACAATAATGGCAACTACAACAACAACAACAAATAGCCGGGCCTTGTGGCGGGTGCCTATAGTCCCAGCTACTTGGGAGGGTGAGGCAAGAGAATCGCTTAAGCCCAGGAGTGGGAGGTTGCTGTGAGCTGCGATGCCACGGCACTCTAACCAGGGTGACAGCTTAAGGCTCTGTCTCAAAAAAAAAAACAAAAAACAACCCATTTATGTTCATGTTTAACACATAGAAATTTATGAAATATTTTTAACAATTAAAAAATGCAGACCCGGCCCTGGCCGAAAAAAAAACTGCAAAATACAAAAAAAAAAAATGCAGACTGTGAGATTATCTCAAAAAATATTCACACAAGGAGACCACAATGCGTATCAGGGGTATTGGGGGCCCCAAAAGTCTGTTGAACACAACAACACAGGCCATAGGCCTTAGATAAAAGAGACAAGAAATGTCTTACAAAGCCCTAGCCCTTCCCCGACAGAGAGCCTGTACAAAGGTCTCTGAGGGCTAAATGAGCCTTGCAAAATATTCTGAGAACAGCAGGGACAACTGGCTCCTTGATAAGAGAGACAATCTCTTGGGGTTAGATAAAAAACAAAACAAAACAGTTTCTTTCTCCCCTACTCCTGAGATGGGTCTGACATCAGCCTATCTGAACCCAAAGACCCAGAGACTTAATTGCCTCCTGTGAAAACTATATACCTGGTCAAAACTTGCTATTTGCTCTCACATCCTACTTCTAAACTTTGTTCTTTGTTTCATTAACCACATTCCAATTCTTTAGCTTAGCAATAACATAAAATAAAATATAAGTATTAAAAAACAACTTAACTGAAACAGTTAACAAGTAGCTAAGTTAAAGTAGTAAAAGATGATGTATAAGACAATTTTTTACTTTCCTTCATTATTATTCATTTGTTGATTTAAATAAAATATATGTAATAAATACTGAGTTAACCCAGAACACACGGCCTTTGCAGTCTCTCACATAAGTGGCATTGGTCCCCTGAGCCCACTCTTTTTAAATCCTACTTTGTCTATATTGTCTTTATTTCTTTTTTTTTCTTTTTCTTTTTCTTTTTTTTTTTTTTTTTTGTGACCGAGCCTCAAACTGTCACCCTGGATAGAGTGCCGTGGCATCATAGCTCACAGCAACCTCCAATTCCTGGGCTCAAGCAAGTCTCTTGCCTCCACCTCCCAAGTAGCTGGAACTACAGGCGCCCGCCACAATGACCGGCCATTTTTTGGTTGCAGCCGTCATTGTTGTTTGGTGGGCCGGGCTGGATTCGAACCCGAATCCACTTAATGGACACAATGGACACAATGGCTCCCACTTAATGGACACAATGTTAGGGTGTATGGTACACCTCTTGGGGGCAGGACACAATTATAAGAGGGACTTTTACCTAACAAATGCAAACATTGTAACCTAATTCTTTGGTTAATGCAAACATTGTAACCTAATTCTTTGTAACCCTCAAATTAACCTGAAACAATAAAAAAGACTCCCATAGGGAATTTTGATGGGCTGCCAAGGTTGAGAATCATAAGTCTAGATCAGTGGTTCTCAAATTGGGCATCAGAATCCTCTGGAGGGCTTGTTAAAATACAGGTTACAGGGCCCTACCCCAGAGTTTTGATTTAGCAGGTCTGGGGAGGGGCTGGAAATTTGCATTTCTGGTAAGTTCCCAGGTGGAACTGATGTTGCTTGTTTCAGAAATGCTTCTTTAGATCAGGGGTCAGTCAGGAGGCAAACTCTGGCATTGCAGCCCAATCCTGGCCACCTCTTGTGTTTGAATGGTCCACCAGCTGAGAATGGATTTTAACATTTTTAAGTGGTTGAGGGAAAAAACATCAAAAGAATTATGTTTCTCCTCAGGCTTGTGTTGCTGAGAAAAATTTAAAAAGAGAATTATGTTTGATGACATTAACAAATTTTTTTAAAGTTCTCATATGGCAAAAGAAATACGTGGAAGAGCTAGTTAGGTATCTTTACATGCTTTAGAGCTGTGACACCTTCCATTACATACTAGAACAAGACTTCCACAGTCAGTGCCCTTGCTAGTTCTAACTTACCTAGACAGTTTGTATTCTGGATTTTATCTTGAATTATCCATGGTTCTGCTCCTTGTGCCAACTTGGAGAATGCATCTGGTTTGTTAGCTTGACACTCTGTTCATGGGAAAAGATGGATGATACAGACACACTGAATTAGGGTATAGTATATCAAGAGTGAGAAATAATACATTTGATGAACAAAACAATCTTTTGTACGCAAAGTGAAAATTCTCTTTCAGAATAGAAAAGATTAGACTGTTTTATCTGGGGCCACAAATCTGAAAATCTAATGCTTCACAACACTACAGTGACTACAAAGCTTTCATTAGGTGAGAAAAGGACAGTGTGACACAGGGGAACTTTCCTTACCCAATGACACCAAATGGTGATAGTTCTCCAACATCACATCCCGATACAGGTCCTTCTGAGTAGGGCCCAGAAGCTGGCATTCCTCCCAGGTGAATTCCACAGCCACATCCTCCAGTGTCAGAGATTCCTATAATAACAAAATCTTATTTAATATGATATAAATTCCTATTATTAATGTAAAAGAATTATGACTGAACTTTTTGTGATTTTTCACCATATACTCTATATTCCTTTCTCAAAAGGAGCAAAATCTTATCTTTGTATCTATACATTTTTAGCATGTGTATCTAAATGCTAAACATATACAAATGATATCCAAACACATAAAACATTTCTACATTACCAGTGACTTCATGGCCAACAGAGAATCAGTGATGAACACACTTTATATTCCAAATTCATAAAATTGAGCTTTTAAATAAATGTAAAAGAATAAAATACGTAGCATAGTTTAAAGAACAAGAGATTAGTTAAAATAATGAGAAAGATGTGGGTTGAAAAAAATTCTAATATAAAAAACATATACAGTAGTAGAACCTCCATAGTTAACCACCTTCCTACATTGACCACCTCAAGTTGACCTAATTTTCATAGACCAGACATACTCCACATGTATGTGTCAGTACATTAGGCCTAGTTTTGTTCACCATCTCCATGTGTTGACCAGTTTGTTACAGTCCCTTGGGTGGTCAACTTACAGTTCTACTGCATACATATATATGCAAACATATATTAATGAACAGATAACAGCATAGTAGATATACTACAGAGATTAGTGATGAATTGGAATACACATATAATTGCAGAAAATACAGTATAGAGAGAAAAAGAAAAATCATAGAAAAGAGGTTAATAAATATAAAATATAGAGTCAAAAAATATAATGTATGCTTACTTGTAGTTTCTGAAGGAAAAATAGATAAAAAAAAATCCTTTAAAAAAGAGAGATAAGGCTTGGCACCTATAGCGCAGTGGTTAAGGCGCCAGCCACATACACTGAGGGTGGCAGGTTGATCCGACCTGGGCTAGCTAAACAACAATGACAACTGGAACAAAAAATAGCCAGGTGTTAAGGCGGACACCTGTAGTCCCAGCTACTTGGGAGGCTGAGGCAAAAGAATCTCTTAAGCCCAAGCGTTTGAGGTTGTTGTGAGCTGTGACACCAGGGTACTCTACCAAGGGCAACACAGTTAGACTCTGTCTCAAAAAAAAAAAAAAAAACAAAAGGGAGAGAGAGATAAAAATAGAGCAATGGAGAAGCAATGGCTAAAACGTTTCAAGACTGATTAAACACCTCAAATTTCAGGTTCAGAAATCCCAACAAATTCCAACCAGAAAGTCACAATTGGTATGACATGTCCAACTAAAACTATCATTCACCAAATGCAAAGAGATAACTATAAAAACACCCAGAGAAAAAAGACAGATATTAAGTGCAAAGAAGTGACAAAATTTAATGATAGCTGACTTTCCAATAATAGAATCCACAAAAGTATGGAATACGATCTTCAAAATCCTAATTCTCATGTCAAAAAAAGCCAGATATTAAGGCCTTTTGGGATTGAAAGATGGCCTGACAACACCAACATTAAGGGCCAGCTGCTTGTCAACTAAACTGCTATTCTCCTCATTCAAAATAACTTTTTGGGGAATTTCAGGGTGTGAACTTGATATACTATACCCCAATTCAGTGTGTCTAGAGATAATCTGTTCTGTATTATTATGAGGGATGCTGCAAAGAAAAGAAGTGGGCTCATGAGTGTGCGCAAGTGCTCAAGCCTAGTCAGCTTATCTCATTCTAAAATATTTCACGTGAGATATCTACTCAATAGGTGAACCAGTAAAGTTAAATTCCTAACAGTGTGTAACACATCTCTTTGGGGCAAGATACAATTGTAAGAGGGACTTTACCTAACAAATGCAATCAGTATAACCTGGTTTCTTGTACCCTCAATGAATCCCCAACAATAAAAAAAGTAAAAATAAAAGTAAATAATTAGCTGGATAAATATACACCAGAAAAAAATAAATGTTAACAAACTATGGATTACAATATTTATATCAGAGATAATACAATTCAAGGCTAAAAGCTCTAAAAAAAAAAAAAGTTAAATTCCTACCTCACTCACAATCCAAAAAAATTTATTACTGGAAGGAAGTCCAATAGCAGGCTTACTCCCTCATAATCTTAGGCTCTAGCTGCAATGTCTTCTGAGACCAACTACCTAGAGTTAGGCTGAATTTCACAGTTCGAAGGCCCCGTGGTGCATAAAACTGCCCTCACTTCAGATACCAGCTGCAAGCTTGAGGCTCCCCAGGCCACCATCAACTCCAACCAGCTGGCTACAAATATAGTATTACCACTACCTGCACTCCACTCCCCCCCAAGTTTGATAATTTCTTAGAACTCGGGAATATGATATATTTACAATTAGAACTTAACCAAGGGTGAGGAACCTGTGGTGTTAAGTCCTTAAATGTGGCTTTTTGACTAAATCCAAATTTTACAGCACAAAACCTTTTATTTTTACTAATACATTTTTGTCTGTCTTTTATATTTTTATTTTTTAAGTGAACATATTTAAAATACCCAAGAATAAAATAAGTTTCAATGAAATAATCCTCCCAGATTGACCAGTACAATTAGAACTTTAGAAAACCGTAAGTGCTAATTTGACGGCTACTACACTCATGATTTAGTTCTAACTTTCCCCATCTAACTGGCACCACTACCACAAGAAGGTAGTTGGGAAGAGTTTATAGGAGTTGAGTATGTTAGTCTGTTATCACCTTTTGACAACAGTGCACTGTGTTTCTGTCTGAAGTGAAATTTGTAAATAGAAGCACAGCTTGACAGCTTTTTAAAAATCCTGTCTGCTTAAAAGCCATCATGTCAAAAAGACCAAAAGAACTATGAAGGAAAAGAACAGATGCTGGTCGGCACTGTTAGCTCAGTGGGTAGGGCGCTGGCCATATTCATTAAGGCAGGTGTGTTCGAAACCAGCCCGGGCCAGCTAAACAATAACAACTGCAACAAAAACAAAATAGCCGGGCCTTGTGGCAGGCACCTGTAGTCCCAGCTACTTGGGAGGCTGAGGCAAGAGAATCACTTAAGCCCAAGAGTTAGAGGTTACTGTGAGCTGGGATGCCACTGCACTCTACAGAGGGCAACATAGTGAGACTCTGTCTCAAAACAAACAAACAAAAAACATGTTTTGGCTGGGTGCTGGTAGCTCAGTGGTTAGGGCACCAGCTCTATGCTCTGGGGCTGGTGAGTTCGAACCCAGCCCAGGCCTGCTAAACAGAAATAAAAAAAAAAAAAATAGCCGGGCATTGTGTCAGGCACCTGTAGTCCCAGCTACTAGGGAGACTGAGGCAAGAGAATTGCTTGAGCCCAAGAGTTTGAGGTTGCTGTGAGCTATGATGCTACAGCACTCTACCAAGGGAGACAAAGTGAGCCTCTGTCTCAAATGAAAAAAAGGAAAACAACCAGATTTTTAAATGAGGATTGGGAATTGCAATATTATCTTGTTTCTGCTAAAGATACGATGATTTGTTTGCTTTGTGACACTGGAGTATCTATATTAAAGAAATTCAAGGCTCATCAGCATTATAACACTCATAAGGACCACAAATATTCTAAAGTAGAGAGAGGCACAAATGGTGTATTATAGAAAGTAGAAAATGAAAAGCCAAAGCAAAAACAATTCTTTCAAGCAGTAATAAGACCTGAAAATAATGCTGCTGAAGCAACTTATAAAGCAGCTCATATTCTCAGGGGGAAAAGGGAAGCCATTCAATGATGTAGAAATTATGAAAGAAGGAAGTAGTAGGATATTTAGACCCTGATAACATTTCAAAGTACAAACAACTGCCTCTTTCAAGCAGAACCATAACTGAATTACCCTTCAACTTAACAGAACAACTTCATGCAATGCTTCAAAAGGAATGTACATATTATTCAATCACTTTGGATGAATCAAATGCTACTACTGAGTTGACACAGGTTTTATACTTCATTCAGGTCACAACAGAAGATTTTCTTTGCTACAAAAAGTTACTTGCTTTGCAAACTCTTGCAAACGGCATGGGGCATAGATATCTTTAGTAACTTTCAAGATAAATGTGGTGAAATTGGGCTGAATCTAGTCAATTTAGTGTATGAGTCATAGACGAGTCAAAGACATCTTGCACTTCATCAATACAACTTACATTATTTTACATTGAATCTACCAAAGTCAGAACGAACCTCAAACCCTGCTTTCAAAAGCAGAGTTTCTCAGAATAGTTATCTCAATTTTACTTCTTTTCTTTGAACTGATTTTTTTAGACCTCTGCAAATCCATTAAAAAACAAGGAAAATGTGTGGCGCCTGTAGCTCAAGCTACTAAGGCACCAGCCACCTGGGCCTGCCAAACAATGACAACTACAACCAAAAAATAGCCAGGTGTTGTGGTGGGTGCCTGTAGTCCCAGCTACTTGGGAGGCTGAGGCAAGAGAATCACTTAAGCCCAGGAGTTAAGAGTTTGCTGTGAGTTGTGACGCCACAGCACTCTACCCAGGGTGGTAGCTTGAGGCTATCTCAAAAAACAAAGCAAAACAAAACCAGGAAAACATAACAAACCCAAACCACCTGGGCCTCGATCATTTTCTTCTGAGAGCAATATGGACTATACTTATTTTGTCTCTTCTGTATCTGCCATAAAGTTCTTATAGTCAGAAGTCTTAGTATCCAGCTATAGTCATCCCCAGAAATGATAATATTCAAAGCCAGCAAATTTCTCCTTCCTTCATTTCTTCACTTGATTTCTCTTACTTCTGGAGAGCCAGGACCTGTGGGCTAAAGAGCAGAATGACATTAAGCATACATTCTACATTCTGTCACCACCTTTAGCAACAGTGAACTGTGTTTAGTCCAGATATTGCCATTGCTGCTGTGCACTGATCTTAAATAAAGGATCCTAATATTTCCTTTTTGCTTGTTTGTTTTTTCCTTCAGTAAAAAACTTTCATACCAGAACTTTTCTTTCTTTCTTTTTCTTTTTTTTTTTTTTGAGACAGAATCTCACTCTGTTGCCCTGAGTAGAGTGCCATGGCATCATAATTCAGAGCAACCTCAAACTCCTGGGCTCAAATGATCCTCCTGCCTCAGCTTCCCCAGTAGCTGGGACCACAGGCACCCACCATGATGTCTGGCTAGTTTTTCTACTTTTAGTAGAGACAGTCTCGCTCTTGCTCAGTACGGTCTAGAACTCCTGAGCTCAAGTGATCCACCCACCTCTGCCTCCCAGAGTGTTAGGAATATGGGTGTGAGCCACTGCAGGCCTATCCAGGACCTTAGTATTTCTAACAGTTACTTTACTTAGTGTCTCAGAGGTTTTCACACTCTGGACAATAAAACAAGGTTCTAAATGTGTGCCTTTTGTTTGTGAAGTGAAAGTAGCATGACTATTAAAGAGGAGGTGGGAAAGTAGAACCAGAACAGGACAGTCGTTGAGAGACAGGTAAATTCTCAGGCAGATCAAATTTAGGAAAGAGAACATATGGACAGTTCTGGACATTATATGTTTAAAAAGCATGTGTGGCAGGTGCCTATACTCCCAGCTACTTGGGAGGCTGATGCAGGAGGATCACTTGAGCCTAAGAATTTGAGATTGCTATGAGCTATGACGCTATGGCCAGGGCAACAGAGTGAGACTCTGTCTCAAAATAAAAGTGAGACTCCGTCTCAAAAATAAATGAACAAACGCAATACAACATAATAAAAAGCCATGTGTGCCCATGTACCACTTCAAAAGTCTCTATAGGCTCAAAAGGTATACATACTTCAGTTTCAATGTACTAAGCAAATCATGAGAATTATCTTACTTCTCACAGTGCATTACATTAACTTTATCCAAGAGAGGTCCAGCCTTTGTCCTCAGTTCCTGTGAGGTAACCTCTAAGCCCTTGGAATAACTTGCTTGATAAGAGTGTCTGAGTGGTGAGGGCCATGCAAGATAGTTTATGCTAATAATATAATTTAAGGTGGTGTGCCTTGGACCACATGGTATTAGTTTAACCTCTGGAGGGGCTGAGACCGAGGTCAGCCACATAGGCAGTCAATTTTGTATATGTTAAATGATACTCAATAAAAACTCTGACCACAACAACCATTATTGTCCCTCACTTAAGCTTTCACCAAGTGGGTGGCAATAATAAAAAGGCACATATATGAGGACAATATGACAAATTTTAAATCAAAAAACCTAACAACAGAATTATGAAACAGATGAAGCAAAAACCGAGAGAATTAGAGAGAAATCAACAATCTAACAATAATAGTTGTTGAAGACATCAATACCCCACTCTCTCTTTTTTTTTTTTTGAGACAGAGTCTCACTATGTCACCCTTGGTAGAGTGCTTTGGTGTCAGGGCTCACAGCAATCTTAAACTCTTTGGGCTCAAGTGAATCTCTTGCCTCAGCCTCCCAAGGAGCTGGGACTAAAGGCACCTGTCACAACGCCTGGCTATTTTTTTGTTGCAGTTGACAATAATGTTTAGCTAGCCCGGGCTGGGTTCGAACCCGCATGTGCATGTGTTTGGCACAGTAACCACTGTGCTATGGGCGCCACCCAATACCCCATTCTCAATAATAAAGAAAACAAACAAAAAATCAGTGAGGATACAAAAAACTTGAATAACATGATCAATCAACTTAACTCATGTTTAACACTCCACTCAGCAGCAGCAAAACTATACAGTCTCCTCAAGGGGTTGTGGAACATTCTCTAGGAAAGACTATATGCTAGGATATAACACAAATGTCAATAAATTCAAAAATATCTTCCCACCACAATAACTGAATTACAAATCAACTTCAGATTGAAATTTAGGAAATACCCAATCATTTATAAATTAAACAGCATATTTATGAATAACCACATTTAAAAAGAATCATATGGGAAACTGGACAATACCTTGAATTGACTGGAAACAAAAACACAACATAAACACTTTCTGGATGTCAAAGTAGTATTTAAAGGAAACTTACAGCTTTATGTCAAAGAAAAAGACCTCTCTCAGAAAAGAAAAACAAATCTCAAATTAATACTCTGACTTTCTAGCTTGAAAAACTAGAAAAAGAGGATCGACTTGAACACAACTTAAAAGCAAGTTGACTGGAGAGAGTAACAAAGATAAAGTAGAAACCAAAAAAGTAAAAAGCAAAAAAACAATTTAAAAAAATCAGTGGAAAAGAAGGTGATTATTTGAAAAGATCAACAATATTGATAGCCATTAATCAGGCTAATCCAGCAAAAAAGAAGACAAATTACCCAATCAGGAATGAAAGATGTGACATCATCACTCCTGACTCTATAATAGCTTATGAGGCAATGTCATCAATAATTTTAATGTCATAGATCTCTCCCTATTTTTCACATCTCTCTGTATATATGTATGAATTTGATGTGGACGTTGAGAAGAGTGATGTCAGAGACAAAAAAATTTGGTAAGGATTTTGGCAAGGAACATGAGCATGGACATGACTTTGACAGAGTAAGTTGGATTTGAATTAACAGGGGAAACGCACCCTTCCCTTCTGTTCTGTTTGAACCTAAACTCTCCAGAGGTCCTGGGCCTCCTCAAACACTGACAGCACCCCACCGGGTGCAGACTTTGACTGCACCACACACTAAAAGCCTTATACACCACAAACACATCCATGAAAACATCGTGGACTCACCCTAACCCAGGCTTCTCTAACACCGAACCCCATATTAAATCGCGAACCTGAACGAGCCCCCCAACTTCACTGATATAAACTTTTCACCCCGGTTCTCAACCACGGAGCCCCACAAGCCGAGCGATTCATATCGACCTCGAACCAGAGAGTCGGGTTTTTTCAATTTCTCCAGACACCACAGACAACCACAGGCCCATCACTAATGCTCAGCTTCCTCAGTGACCGCGTTCAAATAAAACCCCGATTGCGACTCTTCCCACGTACGACCAAGTTTCACGCCCCCCACAGGCCATGAATCCACGCCCAGAATCCAACTCACCTGATCCCGACTATATCCAGACACCACTGGCAGCAAAAATACACCGAATGCACGCCCTACACCACTTCCTATCCGGACGTCCGGCTTTGCTGTCCAGGCAGACACTGAGGGGCGGTGACTGAGGCGGACAGGACCCTCAGAGCTTGGCGGGAGTTCTCGCTGTGGGCGCCGCTCTGTGAGGTCACATGGCCACGCCCATCTCCCCTATCTGACCGGTTGGCGGCGATGCCTGTGGGAACAAATTGTAAGCATTCCTGGCTACCTCAATGCCTTTCCTCCCTCGTGGCAGGGGTACTTAACAGTGCTCTACTAACTGCCCTAAGTTTCAGAGGCCCGTGTCCATCCAAAGCCAGCACGGTACGGCAGCGTTCTCTTCAGCCTGCTGGTGTCGGGGGAAGAAAGTTGGCGGCACCCCTTGTGCCTATTACCGCTGAGGCTGTAGCTTTAGCGAGAGCAGCACGGGCGCCGCCACCTTGGCAGAAGACAGATGCCGGTACGGCAGAGAAGACGCACAGACCTGGGAAGGCTTTGGATGATTAGCTAACAAGGTGTTCCGAAGCCGAGACGTAGCTGAGGAGGAACCTATTGGAGTTGACAAAAGCAGTGGTCATTGGAAATCTGAGGTTTCGGGACGGGACGGGACAGAGGTGTGTGGAGTGGATGAGGCTTTCGGAGGTTAGAATATAAGACTGCAACAGGAAGGGCTAAGACAGGAGTAGGAGATGCCCCGTTAAATGCTGACACATACGTGTGACTTGCTACAAAGCTACCTCTAAAGGGGAAGGGGGAAAAATGACCACAGTGGGGCATTTGAGAATATGAAGTTATGAGAATGTAATTTCATACTTTAAATAGTTCCTAAGTTAAAAAGTCATATGTTAAAATGTTAGTTTTGGGCGGAGGCAGGTGGATCACTTGAGTTCATGAGTTCAAGACCAGCCTGAGCAAGGAGATCCCAGGGCCGGGCTTGGTGGCTCAAGCCTGTAATCCCAACACTGGGAGGCCCAGGCGGGCGGATCACCTGAGCTCAGAAGTTTGACATCTGCCTGAGCTAGAGCGAGACCCCCACCCCCCGCCTCTCTAAAAAACAGCCGGACATTGTGGTGGGTGCCTGTAGTCCCAGCTACTCAGGAGGCTGAAGCAAGACGATTGCTTGAGCCCAAGAGTTTGAGGTTGCTATGAGCTATGACGTCACAGCACTCTACTGAGGGCAACAAACTGAGACTGTCTCAAAAACCAAACAACAACAAAACAAAACAAAAAAAGGACTCACCATTTATAAACTGGATTAACTACCCTTATTTGATCAAGGGAAATAACTCCGGATAGAAAAGAGGTAACAACCCTATTCCTCAGAAAACTTAATTTTTTTTGCCAGCAGGTGCCAGCACAAAGAATAATGATTAAAGCAAGTTCTGATACATATGAAATAATAAGAGGAAAGGTAACATCAGAAATGCAGAAAAAGGAATGGAAAGGGTAAATATATTATTAAATAGAATAAGCTATTGAGTTTTTAAAATAGCTGCTTAGAAGCAAAAATTAGAGCTTCACCCGATACGGTTCTCAGTGGATGCAGAGGTGTTGAACATCATTTTCCATTAGGAAAATCTAAGTCACCACAGCTTAACAGGAAAGCTAAAATATGCTGACAGTGCCACATTCTAAAAAGGACATGAAACATATGGAGTGTGCAGACTCCATTGCATTCTCTGATGGCAGAAATGCAAATTACTACAGCCAATCTGGGAAACAGTTTGGCAGTTCTTAGAAAGTTAAACACAAACTTACCATATGAACCAGTACTCATGTTCCTAAGTATCTTTCCCAGAGAAATGAAAACTTATATTGACACAAAATTTTGTACACAAATGTTTATAGCATCTTTATTTAAATAACAAAACACTGGAAACAACCCAAATAGCCATCAACAGAATGCATGAACTATGGTACATCCACACAAAAGAATACTAACTCAGTAACGAAAAAAAAACTGTATGTGTGTACACCTAACAACCTGCAGGAGTATTAAGAACAATTTGCTGAGTGAATAAAAGTCTGTCTCAAAGGTAACATACCCATTGCTTCAATTTTAATAGTGATGGGCTCAGTGATTTCCATGGGTCAGGTTGGAGGAAGGGTGTGACTATAAAGGGGCAGTAAGGGATTGTTTTTTTCTGTTGTCACAATTCTGCATGTAAATTTTACATGTAGATCTATACATGTAAAATTTCTTAGAACTCCACCCCAAAATAAATACAATATACCAATAAGTACATGCACAAACTAGTGAAGTCCCAATAAGGGGTATAGTTTTATTAACAGTATTGTGCTAATGTCATTTCATTGGTTTTGATTTTGTATTTTGGTTATGTAAGATAACACTAAAAAAGCAGAGTAAAGGATACTCAGGAACTTTTTGTATGCCTTATAACTTGTTTTCTGTGTTTCCTTTAGACTTATGGATCTAAAAATTATTGCAAAACAAATTTTAGAAAAATAATTTTTGTGAACCACTCAGTGCTACTTAAAAACTTGAATAAACACATCCAAATGTGCTAAATTACATATATAAATTTAATATATTCCTTGTGTAAGTATATCAATAGACAGAAATTTAGGAGCCTAAAATATGCAAGAGCTAATTATGTAATGATACAAGGTAGGCACTCTAAAACTCCTGCGTTGGCTCAGTGCCTGTAGCTCAGTGGCTAGGGCACCAGCCACATGCACCGGAGCTGGTGGGTTCAGACCCAGGCCAGGCCTGCCAAATGACAACTACAACCAAAAAATAGTTGGGGGAGGCAGTGCCTGTGGCTCAAAGGAGTAGGGTGCCGGCCACATGTGCCAGAGGTGGCAGGTTCAAACTCAGCCCTGGCCAAAAGAAAAAATAGCCGGGTGTTGTAGTGGGCACCTGTAGTCCCAGCTACTTGGGGGGCTAAGGCAAGAGAATCACTTAAGCCCGAGTTTGAGGTTGCTGTGAGCTGTGATGCCAGAGCTCTCTACGAAGGGTGACATAGTGAGACTGTTTCAAAAAAATAAAATAAAATAAAACTCCTGTGTTGGTATGTAACATTAAAATTGTATCAGTGAGGGAAACAGACCACTTTAAAATTATGGAATCAATGAGAATGTGGTGCAGAGTATCCCTGTCTGAAATGGACATCAGATGTATGCTGAGTTTAGATTTATGATAGCCCTCAAAATATCATTTGCTAAGACTTCTATACTTCATGAATTCTCTGATACTTTGCTAAAGTTACTTACATTTAGTGTGCTCAGGAGTTTTATTTCTATGTAAAGTAATGATGGATGGCGAGACAAAATGTATTACGGAAATCCTACCATATTCATTGCTATCTTAAATTTTTTTCTCTAGTGTGAAATATCTGTAAACTATTAAGATTTTATTTCTGGGTAAAGGCTTTCCTGTGATTATGTGTGAAATATCTGTAAACTATTGAGATTTTATTTCTGGGCAAAGGCTTTCCTGTGATCATTATGCCACTAGTAGTATAAGCTCACTGATGAGATAGGGTCTTTCTTTTGATAGGCTCTCATAGTGTCCCTATTTATAAGATTTAATTCAGCATAAACTTTTCAAGACATACAATTATTCTGTCAAGGCTTCTTTGCTGTGGACGTATCAAGTTTTTTCCTGACATGTTTGACACACAATTTGAAGTAACTGATCACTGAAGGCACTAGTGCAGTCTCTGAATTTATTAAAATTTACTCTTATGCAAGTTCTATAATCTCCCAAGGGTGAAAAATCTAGCAATGGACTGCTTTACACTCTCTTCATATATACTAGAAGCATATTTAATAAGTTCACAGTACTTATTACAAACATGGTTTGCTCCCGAATACATTAACTAGTATGTAACAGCTTCAGATTCTCTGCAAAGGATTATGTACATCATACATAATCATGTACGCTGACAGATGAGAAAGGTTACTCCCAATCACTGAATCTATAGTCTGTGGAGTGGGTGCCTCAACAAATTCAGAGCTTGAATTCATGTAGAAGGCTTTCCATCATTGACTGCATTTACTCTGATGGATAATGAGACCAGATGAAATACGATTTGTTACATGTAAAGGAAATCTACCCTGTATGAAATCTCTGATGTACAGAGGCAAATCTTCTTCCTGAAGGCAGTGATCATGTTCATTGCACTGTTAGGGTTTGTTTCCAATATGAGTTCGCTGATGTGCAATGAGATTTCTCTTTGAGGAGAAGGCTTTCCCACATTGGCTGCATATAAAGGGTTTCTCTCCTGTATGAGTTCGTTGATGAACAATTAGACGGCTTTTCACAGTGAAGCCCTTACCACATTCAATGCATGCATAAGGCTTCTCTCCAGTATGAATTTGCTTATGTAAAATGAGCTCAGTTTCCATGAAAAAGCCTCTTCCACATTCACCACATATGTAAGATTTCTTTCTTGTATGCATTTGCTGATGTACAATGAGATATCGTTTCATGGTGAAGGCTTTTCCACATTCTTTGCACATAAAGGGTTTCTCTCCAGTATGAGTTCGCTGGTGTACAACAAGATTGCTCTTAAAGGCAAAACCTTTTCCACATTCACTGCATTTATAGGGTTTCTCTCCAGTATGAGTTCGCTGATGTAATACCAGTCCACTATTTACAATGAAACCTTTCCCACATTCAGTGCATCTGTAAGGTTTTTCTCCAGTATGAGTTCGCTGATGTACAGTCAGCCGACTCTTCAAGGGGAAGCCTTTCCCACACTCACTGCATATGTAAGGTTTCTCCCCAGTATGAGTTCGCTGATGTCTAATAAGCATGCTCTTCACAGTGAAGCCTTTTCCACATTCGCTACATAGATACGATTTCTCTACTGTATGATTTCTCTGATGTACAATGAGATTACTCTTGCTAGGAAAGCCTTTTCCACATTCATTGCATACATAGGGTTTCTCTCCTGTATGAGTTCGCTGATGTTCAATCATACGGCTCTTTACAATGAAGCTTTTTCCACATTCAATGCATATATGTGGTTTCTCTCCTGTATGATTTCTTTGATGTATGATAACATAGTGCTTTGTGGTGAAGCCTTTCCCACATTCACTACAGATGTAGAGTTTCTCTCCTGTATGAGTTCGCTGATGTATGATAAGCAGGCTCTTCCCAGTGAAGCCTTTTCCACAATCTCTGCATACGTAAGATTTCTCTCCAGTATGATTTCGCTGATGAACAATGAGATTTCGCTTGCCTGGGAAACCTTTTCCACATTCATTGCATACATAGGGTTTCTCTCCAGTATGAGTTCGCTGATGTTCAATCAGACGGCTTTTCATGGTAAATACTTTTCCACATTCATTGCATATAAAGGATTTCTCCCTTTTGTGAATTCTCTGATGTTCATTGAGCCTGGACTTTCTGGAGAATACTTTTGCACACATACTACAGCCATAAGGTTTTTCTCCTGTATGAACTCTCTCATGATCAGTGAGCTGAGACTTCTTGATAAAGGCTTTTCCACATTCACTGCATACATGGGTTTTCTCTATGTCATGAGTTCTCTGATGCTTATTGACTTGGGATTTAGTGCTATTAGGTTTTGTACTTATGGAAAATTTAACAGCAGAATGAAGTTCTTTATACTTATCTTGAAAAAATGTTTTCCCACATTCATTGAATTTAGTAGAATTGTTAATTTCATAGGTTTTATTCTGGTCAACTAAACTTAAATTTGATTTCAAAGTTTTTATATATAACTCAAACATACCATGATTTTCCTTAAAAGAAAAATGACTTTGGCTTTGAGGGACAATATTTCCAAATGTATTGTGTTCGTAGTATTGCTCCATAGCCTTTAGTATTCTTTGATTTTCCAAGTGACCCTGCAAATGATCATCAACCTTGTTGTTTTCTAGGAAAGAAGAGAAAAATGAATCCTTTTATAATCTTGTTTTGGAGATAAAACCTTTTTTAAAAAAATACCTTTTTTAAATAAATGGCCTTTAGGGCGGCACCCATAGCTCAATGGGTAGGGTGCCGAGGCTGGTGGGTTTGAACCCAGCCCAGGCCAGCTAAAACAATAACAACTGCAACAACAGTAACAAAAAGATAGCCAGGCGTGGTGACGGGTACCTGTAGTCCCACCTACTTGGGAGGCTAAGGCAAGAGAATTGCTTGAACCCCAGAGTTTGAGGTTGCCGTGAGCTGTGATGTCACAGCATTCTACCCAGGGAAACGCTTGAGACTCTGTCTCAAAAAAAAAAAAAAATGGCTTTTAGGCCAGGCGAGGTGGCTCACATCTGTAATGCTGAGGAGGGTGGATTGCTTGAGCTCATGAGTTCAAAACCAGGGTAAGCAAAAGCAAGACCCCAATCTCTACTAAAAGTAGTACAACTGAAGCAAGAGGATAACTTGAACCCATAGGTTGGAGATTGCTGTGAGCTAGGATGCCATAGCACTCTAATCAGGGCAACAGCTTGAAACTCTGTCTCAAAAAAATACATAAAATAAAATATGACCTTTTTGGCCAGGCACAGTAGCTCATACTTGTAATATAGCATTCTGAAAGGCTGAAGCAGGAAGATTGCTTGAGCTCAGGAGTTCCAGACCAGCCTGAGCAAGAGCAAGTCCCCATCTCTACCAAAAATAGAAAGAAAGCTAGCCAGCCATCATGGTAGGTGCCTATAGTCTCGGCTATTCAGGAGGCTGATTCAGGAAGACCGCTGAAGCCCAAGAGTTTGAGGTTGCTCTGAGCTACAGTGATGCCACAGTACTCTATGGCAACAGAGTGAGCCTCTGTCACACACATACACACATAAAGCCCCTTAGTGACAACAGTATGATAACAGTATACAAGCAATTTCTAGCAACTCCATGTATAAATGTTCCCTATTGCTTACACTTCACTGAAAAACATAATAATATTAAAAAAAAAAAAAACAGGGCTGGGCATGGTGGCTTATGGCTGTACTCCTAGCACTCTGGAGCTCGGCGCCCATGCACAGTGGTTATGGCGCCAGCCACATACACCCAGGCTGGCGGTTCGAACCTGGCCCAGGCCAGCTAAATAACAATGACAACTGCAACAAAAAAAAGCAGCCAGGGGTGGCGCCTGTGGCTCAGTGAGTAGGGCACCGGCCCCATATACAGAAGGTGGCAGGTTCAAACCCAGCACCGGCCAAACTGCAACAACAACAACAAAATAGCCAGGCATTGTGGGGGCGCCTATAGTCCCAGCTACTCGGGAGGCTGAGGCAAGAGAATCACCTAAACCCAGGAGTTGGAGGTTGCTGTGAGCAGTGTAATGCCACGGCACTCTACCGAGGGCGATGAAGTGAGACTCTGTCTCTACAAAAAAAAATAAGGCCAGGCGTTATGGCGGGCACCTGTAGCCCCAGCTACTTGGCCAGGCGTTATGGCGGGCACCTATAGCCCCAGCTACTTGGGAGGCTGAGGCAAGGGAATAGCTTAAGCCCAAGAATTTGAGGTTGGTATGAACTGTGATGCCACATTACTCTACCGAGGGCAGCACAGTGAGACTCTGTCTCAAAAGAAAAAATCGTAGCACTCTGGGAGGCCGAGGTGGGTAGACTGCCTGAACTCACAGGTTCAACATCAAACTGAGCAAGAGCAAAACCCTGCCTCTAAAAATAGCCCAGCATTGTGGTGGGTGTCTGTAGTCCCAACTACTTGGGGGGCTGAGGCAAGAGAATTGTTTGAGCCCAAGAGTTGGAGGTTGCTGTGAGCTATGATGCAACAGCACTCTACTGAGGGCAACAAAGTGAGACTCTGTCTCAATGTAAAAGTAGTTTGTGCACACATAAGTTTAGTTTGACAATCTGCATAGATTTGATGGCTTTCTGTTAATAAATTGGACCTTATAAAATATGCAGACATAGTAAAATATAGCAAGTTATTATTACAAACAAATAACAGGTTTGGAGGAACACTATTTCATAAAACTTGGGGAGATACCAAACCACAAAAGTGGAAGACACAACTGATCCAAAATTATTTATTTCTCCACAAATATTTACTGAGTGGTTCCCATGAACAAGGCACTGTGCTCTTATTTGGAACATATGAGAAATGTCTTATTTTTACTGATGTCAAATTGTAGTTAGGGAAAACTGAATTAACAAGAAGGAATTAAAAAAGAAGAGAGTTGGAGATTGTTAACTGTGGTTTCAAGGAGCAGTGGAGATGGTGAGAGGTAGAGGAAAACATCTTTGGGAAAACTATCAAGCAATCCACCTGCCTTAGCCTCCCAGAGTGCTAAGATTACAGGGTTGAGCTACCATACCCAGCCTCACACTTTTTCTGGGACCTACAGCCAGGAAATATTGACATCCCTTGAAGAATCTCTCTGCTTTCTCCTCATAGTCATGTGATTATAGCTCAGCATGACTCTCTTGTATTGGCTGTCAGAGATATCAGACATAAACCGACTGCTTCCAAAACTGATTGTGGTGATAGTTATATAACTGTTCACATGCTATAAAGCAATGAATTGTAAATTTTAAATTTACAAATTGTATGGTATGTAAATTATCTCAATAAAGCTGTTTAAAAAGCCAAATATATAGTGAAAAAAACAATTCAGGGAAATGTCTAGGATGAAAGAAAATCAGAAATGTCAAATGTACAAAGGAGGTTCTCTGAAGCAAACATAATTTATGACCTAGTTTTGACTGGAACTGATGTAGGACTCCTTCAACATTAACAGTCAACTGAAACAGCAGACACCTTTAAGAACAGAACTCCATAGGTACAAGGCATTCAATCTAACACCAGCATGAACAGGACAGGTGGTATATGGCACTAAAGGAGACTATAACCTTTAAATTAGACAGCAAAGGTGACAAGTTTTCTGGGCACACAGAATTACAAGGATTACAAAAATAGCAGAGAAAATGGAATCACTGAGGAACCGGGGGGTGGGGGAGGGTGAGTAGGGAAGCTAAGGAGCCTGATGAATGCACAGTAGAGATCAGATGAGGGCACAATATACAAAGTGAGTTTGGATGTTAGGAGGAGAAATCAGTCTTTCTTTCTTTTTTTTAAATTTTTTATTGAGATAGTCTCCCTTTGTCACCCTTGGTAGAGTGCCGTGGCATCACAGCTCCAAGCAACCTTGATCTCTTGGGCTTAAGCAATTCTCTTGCTTCAGCCTCCCAAGTAGCTGGGACTACAGGTGCCTGCCACAATGCCCTGTATTTCTTGATAGGGCAGAAAACTGCAATAGTGAGAAGATAGTGATTAATACAAAGGTTTCTCTGTGTACCAAGGCCTAGAAGGTGGAATTTCATAGCCAGGGAAGTGGAATGAAAAGGCAGATACACTGTCACAAGATATAAAGGGGAAGATTATAGAATCTTAGGAAGAAGAAAACTAGGCAAACAAACCAAAATCAAAATGTAAGATATCATAACCAGAGATCAGATCTCAGGAAAGAAAACAGACCTAGTTCCCTCTAAACACCTAAAAGAAAAGTTCTACTATGGGGAGAGAGGTACATGGAGGCACTGTACACTCACACAGCCTTCTGTGACTGACATTAATGGGATTTCTATAGTCATGCATCTTTCTAGTTCCCACTTACCTGGACAGATGCGACTACACATTTCATATTCTGTTGTCCAAGGTTCTTCTCCTTGTTCCAACCTGGACAGTGCATCTGGTTTGCTGGCTTGATAACCTATTTATAGGAATGATAGAAGAGTTAAGACACAATGAACTGGGCTGGTGTATGCAACATGGAAGAATGTTACACGCAAGGAACAAAACGGTTTTCACATCTGAAATGTAGAGGCTTTACTCTTAGGAGAGGGTAGGTTATAGTCAGCCCTTCCTTTCTGCAGGTTTCAAATGCAGTTTGAAAATGGTTGATAAAACCCAAATAACAAATAACAATACTAAAATACAAAGTGATACAAATAAAAAAACTATTTACATAGCATTTACATTTATTAAGTATCATTAAGTATCATAAGTAACTTGGAGATGTTTTAAGGTACACAAAAGGATGTGTATAGGTTATATGCAAATACTATGCCATTTTATGTCAGGACTTGAGTATCTGTAGATTTGGCAGCCATGGAAAGTCTTGGAACCAATTCCCCACAGATACCAAGAGGTGACTGTATATCTTTTTATCAGGAGCCAGAGGATACACTACAAATCTGTTCTTTGGAGCATAGCAGGGACTTCCAAATGGTTCAGAAAGCAAAGCCATGGTCTGGGTGCCCTCTGAGTAATATGGGTCAACTTTCCTCACCCACTGACACCAGGTTGCTGTAACTCTCCAACATCACGTCCCAGTACAGGTCCTTCTGAGCAGGGCCCAGGAGCTGCCACTCCTGCCAGGTGAACTCCACAATTACATCCTCCAGGGTCAGCAATTCCTGTAAAAACATGTCCTGCTTAATATGAAGTGTTTCTCTTTTACTGACATGAAAGGAATGTGAAAAAAGTTGTCTGCTCTTATTAACCATAAAAACTGCACTTATCTATAAACCTATTGTATTTTTAATACATTGTCATAGAATCAATCTCCAAATATTCTATAAATGTGCAATGCCCCATTCCCTCAACAAAATATAAGGTTTTATATCAAATCCTCTCAGTTAAACTAGGTTTTATTTATAATTTTTAATTTCAGTATCTACTGACCAGTCAAGAAATTACATGCAAGTGTCATTCAGATACTATGTACATGATATAGATTTCTACATTCACTGCAATCCTTCCCAGGTAATGCCAGCATAAGACAGGAACAAACTCCAGATGCTAGAATTACTGGATACTGCATAAGTATTTACTTACAGAATGGGTTAAAAAATGGAAATATATAAAAAGCACAAGAAACAATTAAATATTAGTTAAACTGGGAAAAAAATTATTCTTGAAAATATATACATGTGATAGATGTGTTTATGTTAACAGAAAGATTAATCATATTAGATATACTGATAAGACAAATAAGGGATTGAAATATACATTAAAAAAACTGAAAAATGAAGCAGAGATAAAGTGGAACAAAATATGTACACAAATACACATACATTTATAAATACATGTACATATGTAGATGCACACACAGTTCTGTGACAGCAAGTATATACTACTACATACAGTGTACATATATATATAGTGTATATATAGATTAGGAAGGAAAGTATAAAGAAAAAATTTACTTTTTTTGCTAGTGTATGTATCATTAGAATTACTTTCCTTTCAAATGTATCCCTGAGGCTCAGCGCCTATAGCACAGTGATTACAGTGCCAGGTTCAAACCCGGCCCGGGCCAGCTAAACAACAATGACAACTGCAACAAAAAATAGCTGGGCGTTGTGGCGGGCACCTGTAGTCCCAGCTGCTTGGGCGGCTAAGGCAAGAGAATCGCTTGAGCCCAAGAGTTTGAAGTTGCTGTGAGCTGTGATACCACAGCACTCTACCAAAGGCGACATAGTGAGACTCTGTCTCAAAAAAAAGTATCCCTGAATAATTTCTGTAATTACAAAAAAAAAAAGCAATAAAAGGAAAATAGGTAAGAATTATATTTAACAATGGGGAGGAATTCTGTATTTTCTGAGATAAGGTTAAGTTATAAAGCAAATGACATGGCACCCAACAACTCAGTCCTTGCCAGACAACATTTCTTGCAGCTCCCTATTGTCAAATCTGTACCTAAATGTCAGCTCAGCCACCTCTTCAGGACAATTGAAAGCCATGCAATCCTTCCATTTTCCTAGGTTGTTTAGGTTTTATTCCTAGCTATGCTCAGGCATACACAAGGCTGAGTCCTTTGAGTGTCCTTGCTTTTGTCCCCTGAAAAACTGTGTCCAGCTTTTACTTAGTCTATTCCCATAGGAGTCTCTGAGGAACCTTGTAATAGGTAGCAGTAAGAAATCTACTGCCTTTATTAGCAGGCTAGTTCAAAACTATGTCTACCATATCATCTCTGGGAAGACTATCAAAAATTTTTTGAGACCTAAGTGCCAGGAAATATTGACATCCCCTGAGGAATCTGATTTCTCTTCACAGTCATTTATATCATCAAGGGTCATCTAGCTCAGCATGACCCTTGTGTTGGCTGTCAGAGATAACAGACACAAGCTGACAGCTAAAATAATCCAACAGATTCTCTAATCATTATGTTCCAACATCAGTTATTAGTAGAAATCATATAAACACTATATTCCTGATCCTACTTTGCCATGATGTTAGATTTAGGTTCAAAGTTTATTTCTCTCTATGCTCTGAACTCATTTTTTATTGGCCTCTACAAATCCATTAAAGAATAAAGGAGAGAATACAACACACAGAAGTCACCTGGGCATTGCTCATTTTCTTCTGTTGTGGGATATGACGAGCAACTGGCTACTCTGTCTTTGTCTCTTCTGGATATGCCCAAAATCTCCGGTCAGAAACTCAGTCATCAGTCAAGGGTGTCCCCAGAAATGATGACATCTAGGTCCTGGAACCTCCTCTTTCTTCATTCATTTCTTGCCTCTCTCCAAGGTAGCCAGGACCTGTGAGCTGAAGAGCATAATAATTTTCAGGGGTACATTCTCTCTTGCTGTTCATTCATGACCCTGAATATTTCTGTCTCTTTATTTGGTTCCTTCAGGCCAATGCAACAGAAGACCTTCAATGTACAGGAGGAATGCTTTTCTTCTGTGAAGCATGAAAGCAGCATGAATGTGAAAGGAGACGTGGCAAAGGAGAATAAGCACATTATGACTCAGTAGTAGTAATTTTATAAATGAGACGATATGACTGGTGAGGAATTGAAATTTTTCCTTTAAATTGTGTTACCCTCAGCTGGGCACAGTGGCTCATGTCTGTAATCCTAGCACTCTGGGAGGCTGAAGCGTGTAGATTGCATGAGCTCAGGAGTTGGAGACCAGCCTAAGCAAGAGTTGAGACTGCATCTCTACTAAAACAGAAAAACTAGCCAGGTGTTGTGGCATATACCTATAGTCCTAGCTATTTGGCAGGCTGAGGCAGGAAGATGGCTTAAGCTCAGGAGTTTGAGGTTGTTGTGAGCTATATAATGCCACAACACTCTAGCCAGAGGGATGGAGTGAGACTCTAGCTCAAAAATAAATAAATAAATTATGTTACTCTCAACCCTCTTTTAAAAAAGTCTATATATATGTTAAAATGTTTGTACATAGTATACACACTGCAATATGAGGAACAATGAACACACTGAATAAAAAAGAATGTAAATAAGAATATGAAGTATAAATACTATTCAAAAACATAAATGCTAGGAAAACAGCAGCCTTTACATAACCTAAAAGGAAACAGGCATTAATAATATGCAGTAAACATTCAAGAGAAAAGATAAAAGCAAACCCTAAAATAGAAACTGTATTAATTTTAGATTTGCTTAATTATTTAGCCCTCTTTTCTCTCCCACAAAAAAAGACCCTTTAATTTCTGTAGGTTCAAAAGGACAGGTTATTGTGGGGAACCAAACAATCTTAGAAAATTTGTCGGGGAAGAGGAACCTGGACCTGAAGCTTTTAGGGAATGTTAACATTCTCTGCTCCAGCAGCCTACGTCTGAGCTCAAAATACACATACACACCCTACCAGGCAGCGCTCCTACTCCAAGTCTTTAGCTTTCAATCATTTCTACACCATATTAATACAAAAACTGGGCCTAGATACACACGCATACACTCACTGACCTCTCCTAATGTTTCCTGGATCACTGAACCGCCAATTACCCAGAATCCGAAACAGACACTGCATTCGATGACAACCACCGTCCCACTAGTTCTCAATCTGCCTACAGGCAGAATGACCTGAAAGACCCTAATCCCTGACTTCGGGACGCTTCTCGGTCGTTGATCTGGTCAGACCTTTAATCAGAGCCTCTCATGACTGACTCCCAAAGACACGCATCACAAAAATCCCACTACAGACTCCTACGCGCTCCCCTCGCAAAACAACGCCCGCCCCCTGAGCTACCTCCATCGCCTCGCACTAGCAAAAACCTACGTAGACACCCGCAGATCGCACTTTCACTTCGCCTTTTTCAGAGACTGACCCACACACTGACCTGACCCTCTCGAATCGGTAGCTGTTAAAGTCTGAACTTTCTTCACAAACTTCCACCTAAGGTCTCCAGGTCCAGCTAGTTGCTCTCCAGTAACTCTCCGAGGAGGGTGCGCCGCGTTTCCACGAGAACAGAATTCTGGCTTCCGGCTTTTCCTTATGACGCAATACTCCCGCGCCGGCATCGCCTTGGCACTTTAGGAGCAGCAGTGTTTGAATACCTGAGGTATACAGAAGGCACCGAGGCTGCTTTGACGCCTGTGACCTGCGAGAGACCGCTGGAACGTTCAATTCAGCATATCTAAAATTAATACATTGTAGGTCCATTCCCTGATGGAAAATGGAATGCTTGGTAGAGGTTTGAGTTCTCACAGGGCAAACCCGGCGTTGGGGTGAAGTACTGTGAACTGACAGGGCACAGAATAAGGTGGTCGCCTTAGTTTTCAAAGACAGGAGCCCATCACTACCACAGGCGCGCGATACATTCTTAGTGGCTAGAACTGCTGCAACGTCTTGGCTGGGCAGGAAATTAAAATAACTTCCCGGATGCTTCAATCACTATTTTAGCCGGTGGCGCCTGCCTGTAATTCCAGCACTCTGGGAGACACAGGTAGGTGCATTGCCTGACCTCAGATGTTCTAAACCAGCCTGAGCAAGAGGGAGAACCCATCTCTACTAAAAATAGAAAAACTAGCCAGGGCGTTGTGGCGGGTGCCTGTAGTCCCGTTACTTCGGAAGTTGAGGCAAGAAGATTGCTTGAGTCCAAGAGATTGAGGTTGCTGTGGGCTATTAGGCCACGGCATTCTACCCAGGGCAACGGAGTGAGACTGTCTCTAAAAACAAACAAAAACACTATTCTAAGTGAGAAACGTTTCAGAGTCCATATGAAAACTTAAGTAAGCTGGCAAAATATGTACATACATTATAATAAGTGGGCGGTGCTCTAGCTAGGAAGTCTTTTGTTATGTGGGTGTGGCCATCTTAGTGGAAGTTCAAAGTTTCTACAGCAGAACAAATGTTTTGTGGAGACCTAGGAATTGAACTGGCAGAGTCAATGCGTTTAGAAGAAAAACGAGGTATGGAAACGAGTGAGATGCTGTGGGGGATGCAGCAATCACAAAGTGAGTAGTAAAAGCAGGACTTTGCCACCCATCTTTCCAGCCTCATCCCCACCATGTCTCTCACCCTGCCAGGATTATAAAACATGAGTCCTAGGCAGCCACTGAACTGCCCTCTGTTACCGTAGATTAGTCTGCATTTTATGAATAGAAGAGAACAATACGTACACTTTTATCTGGCTTCCTTCACATAGAATAACTGTTTTGAAATTCATCAGTTTTTATGTATTAATAGTCTGTTCCTTTTGTTGTTTAATATTACACTGTATGAAATCCAAAATGTCTTGAATAATTCACCAACTGATGGACATTTGAGTGTTTTTTTAGAGGCAGAGTCTCATTTTATTGCCCTCAGTAGAGTGCCGTGGCATCTCACAGCTCACAGAAACCTCCAACTGCTGGGCTTAGGCGATTCTCTTGCCTCAGCCTCCAGAGTTGCTGGGACTACAGGCACCTGTCACAAGGCCCAGCTATTTTTTGTTGCAGTTTGGCTGGGGCTGGGTTTGAACCCGCCACCCTTGGTATATGAGGCTGGCGCCCTACTCACCGAGCCACAGGCATGGCCGACATTTGAGTTTCTTTTCTTTTTCTTTCTTTTGGAAATTGCGAATACCTCTGTAAATATATATGTGCAAAAAATAAAAACAACCTTATGATTACCCACAGTGCTATGCATCTAAACCACCTTATCAAGAGGTCTTTGCCAGCCAATTCTAAGCAGACATTTGTGTTTTTACCCAGATGCATCTCTTATTCTCCTGCTCCCTTCCTGCTATCCCAACCCCAAGTTTGAGGTTCACTCACTCACCCTGAGGAATCAGAGATCTTGAGAACACTAAGGTAAGCCCTAGGTTTACCTCTTGCTCAGATTATATGCTTCCCACAGGCCATCATAATCCTCAAAATGCACCTGATAAAGTCTTGTTTTTGACAAATGCACTAATCGATAGAAATGTTCACAAAGATCAACCTCTGAGTCAAGTCAAATAGAGACAAACTATGAGAATAGGGCTATTCACAAAGTTGTCAGAAAGGTTAAATGTGAAAATTCTTGAGATAGGGGCTTTGGGGATGTTTCATAGCCATTCCTATCCCAATTGACTGCTAGACTGTAGACTTTCACTGTCACTATAGTTAAAAGGTGGCTGTCTTTCAAGCCTACCTTGGAACTGAGGAGATGGGGATGGTTTTAGAGCAAGTAAGAATGCCACAAGGCTCACATGCAGCTGGAGGTGTGGAATTAATTGGTTCCTCTAGAAGGAAAACCAACTGGCTTAAAGCTAGCCAGAGCCTCAAAGCTAGGTCATATCAGCACACACAAAAATTACATTACACTCCCTGTACTGTCTGATATAGCAGATTCCAAACCAGCAGGCCCAACACAATTGCTGTCCTCTTCTACGCATCTCTTTATTTCATCTCCTTTCTCTCACCATATAAAAGATACTCTTTGGGAACACTCGTTCTATACATAACCCAGCTTAGGTCAAGATTCATCCTTGGAAGATCTTGATATTTTTTTTCTTTTCTTTTCTTTTTCTTTCTTTCTTTCTTTCTTTTTTTTTTTTTTAATTAAATCATAGATGTGTACGTTAATGCAATCATGGAGTACAATGTGCTGGTTTTATGTGCCATTTGAAATATTTTCATCAAACTGGTTAACATAGCCTTCATGGCATTTTCTTAGTTATTGTGTTAATACATTTATATTCTACACTTTGTAAATTTAACATGTACCCTTGTAAAATTCACCATAGATGTGGTCCCACCAATTACCCTCCCTCTCCCATCTTCCCCTCTCCTGTCCCCTCCCTCTCCACTTTCCCCTTCTCCTTGGGCTATAATTGGGTTATAGCTTTCAATATAAATTGGTTTATAGGCAGAAAGTCTGTATGTGCCTTTGCTCGAGCCATGCTGGAAAGGCAAATAAAAAGTCTTTTTTAGAACTTTCTGTGAGGAACCAGGATAGAACTCCATAAAAGCCGAGAGTCTAGTCACAGAGGCAGTAAATGCCTGGGAGACAGAGGCTGGCCAAAGGGGGCAGAGACTTGCACATGAGCAGCTGTATATCTTAGCGACCTCTGGTTTGTTGGAAGATGAATTACTGTTCCAGATGGTCCAGTAGAAGGTCAGGTATTCAAACAATCTTCTCCCCTAGAGTTCTTATCTTTGTTCAAGTAAAGTAGTTTAGAACATAGTTGCAAGTAAAAGCCAAAATAGTAACTTTGAAATAAGGTAGTGGAATGTATGTCAGTTAATTGGTAGACTGTTAGGCACCAGGCACAGCTGGGCCTGGTCATAGGGCCCATGTTGAGAAATGTTGTCTTTTATTGATTAATTAATGGTGCATATATGCACTTTGTGAATATAAGTTGGTGGAAAATAAAGAAAGATTGCTACTTGCCATGAGAGTGCAGTAGTCCCCTTTATTATTCAGACAATTTCACCTCAGGACTTAACCTCTGCATCCCTCCCCCCATCTGAGAAACTTTCATGCAATATGGTTTCATAGTAGGGGTGAGTACATTGGATACTTTTTCTTTCATTCTCGAGATACTTTGCTAAGAAGAATATGTTCCAGCTCCATCCATGTAAACATGGAAGAGGTAAAGTTTCCATCTTTTTCTGAGGCTGCATAATATTCCATGGTGTACATATACTACAATTTATTAATCCATTCATGGGTCAATGGGCACTGGGCTTCTTCCATGACTTAGCAATTATGAATTGGGGTGCAATAAACATTATGGTGCAAATATCTTTGTTGTAAAGTGATTTTTGGTCTTCTGGATATATACCTAGTAGAGGAATTGTAGGATCAAATGGCAGGTCTATTTTTCAATCCCTAGTGATCTCCAAACATCTTTCCAAAAGGAATGTATTGGTTTGCATTCCCACCAGCAGTGCAGAAGTGTTCCCTTTTCTACACATCCACCGCAACATCTCTGGTTTTGGGATTTTGTGATATGGGCTAATCTTAATGGAGTTAGATAATATCTCAAAGTAGTTTTGATTTGCATTTCTGTGATGATTAAAGGTGATGAGCATTTTGGGGCAGCGCCTAAGACTCAGCCAGTAGGGTGCCAGCCCCATATACCAAAGGTGGTGGGTTCAAACCCAGCCTTGGCTGAACTGCAAAAAATAGCTGGGCATTGTGGCAGGCGCCTGTAGTCCCAGCTACTCGGAGGCTGAGGCAACAGAATTGCTCAAGCCTAGGAATTGGAGGTCACTGTGAGCTTTTTGAGCTATGGCACTCTACTGAGGGAGATAAAGTGAGACTCTGTCTCTACAAAAAACAAAACAAAACAAAACAACAGCAACAAAAAAGATGATGAGGATTTTTTCATGTGTCTGTAGGTTGTGCACCTATTTTCTTCTGAGAAGTTCCTCTTCAAGTCCCTTGTACACCCTGAGATGGGATCACTTGTTATTTTCTTGCTAATATGTTTGAGTTCTCTGTGAATTCTGGTTATTAGACCTTGGTCAGGGACATAAACTCTAAATATCTTCCCCCATTCTGAGGGCTGTCTGCTTGTTTTACTTTCTGTGTTCTTGGCTGTGCAGAAGCTTTTTAGTTTGATCAGGTCCCAGTAATGTATTTTTGGTGTTGCTTCAATTGCCCAGAGGGTCCTTCTCATAAAATATTCACCCAGGCTGATTTCTTCAAGTGTTTTCCCTGCACTTTCTTCTAGTATTTTTATAGTTTCATGTCTTAAGTTTAAATCTTTAATCCAGTGCGAGTCTATCTTAGTTACTGGTGAAAGGTGTGGATCCAGTTTCAGTCTTCTACAGGTAGCCAGCCAGTTCACCGAGCACCATTTTTTAAATAGGGAATCTTCCCCATTGAATGTTTTTAATTGGCTTATCGAAGATCAAATAACGGTAAGTAGCTGGGTTCATCTCTTGGTTCTCTATTCTGTTCCATACATCTACCTCTCTGTTTCTGTGCCAGTATCATGCTGTTTTGATCAGTATAGATTTATAGTATAGTCTGAGGTCTGGTAGCATAATTCCTCCTGTTTTGTTTTCATTTCTGAGTAATGTCTTGCTATTCAAGTTTTTTTCTGATTCCATATAAAATGAAGTATCTTTTTTTTTGAGATCTTTAAAGTATGACAGTGGAGCTTTAATAGGGATTGCATTAAAATTGTACATTGCTTTGGGTAATAAGGATATTTTAACAATGTTAATTCTTCCCTCCCATGAGCATGGTATGTTTTTCCATTTGTTAACATCTTCAGCCAATTCTTTTCTTAGAATTTCATAGTTCTCTTTTACAGACACCTTTCAAATCCTTTGTTAGGTAAACTCCCAAATATTTCATCTTCTTTGGCACTGCTGTGAACGGAATAGAGTCCTTGACTGTTTCTTTAGCTTGACTATTGTTGGTATATATAAAGGCTATAGATTTATGAATGTTGATTTTGTAACCTGAGACAATGCTGTATTCCTTGATCGCTTCTAAGAGTTTTGTAATAGAATCCCTGGTGTTTTCCAGATATACAATCATATCATCTGTGAAGAGTGAAAGTTTGATCTCCTCTGACCCTATAGATACCCTTGATCACCTTTTCTTGCCTAATTGTGATGGCTAAGACTTCCACTATAATGTTCAAAAGCAGTGGTGACAAAGGGCAACCTTGCCTGGTTCCTGAGCTGAGTGGAAATGATTTCAATTTGACTCCATTCAATATGATATTTGCTGTGGGTTTGCTGTAGATGGCCTCTATCAGTTTAAGAAATGTCCTTCTATACCAATTTTCTTAAGTGTTCTGATCATGAAAGGATGCTGGATATTATCAAAAGCTTTTTCTGCAT
Source organism: Perodicticus potto (assembly GCA_963574655.1). Taxonomy (NCBI): domain Eukaryota; kingdom Metazoa; phylum Chordata; class Mammalia; order Primates; family Lorisidae; genus Perodicticus; species Perodicticus potto. Next base: position 17,550 of record CAUYRH010101709.1, on the reverse strand, counting down.
CAATTGAGAGAATCATATGGTCTTTGTTTTTTATTTTGTTTACATGATGAATTATATTTATGGATTCATGTATATTGACCCAGCCTTGAGACCCTGGGATAAAACCCATTTGGTCATGGTGTGTAATTTGTTTGATATGTTGCTGGATTTTATTAGGATCTTGTTGAATATTTTTACATCAATACTCATTAATGATATTGGTCTATAATTTTCTTTTCTTGTTGGGTCTTTTCCTGGTTTGGGGATCAAGGTGGTGGTTGCTTCATAGAATGTGTTGGGTAGTATTCCTTTTTGTATATATATATATTGGAAAAGGTTAAGTAATATAGATATTAGTTCCTCTTTAAAGGTTCATTAGAATTCTGATATGAAGCCATCTTGTCCCAGGCTTTTCTTTTTAGGGATATTTTGTATAGTTGATGCTATTTCAGAACTTGATATAGGCCTGTTCAACATTTGCACTTCATTCTGGCTATGTCTAGGAAGGTGGCTTGCTTCCAAGTATTGGATTGTTCTATTTCCCTCAAATTATCATATTTCTGAGAATAGAGTTTCTTATAATATTCATTAAGGATTTTTTTGAATTTCTGAGGAGTCTATGGTTATTTCATCTTTGCTATTTCTGATTGATGAAATTAGAGATTTTAGTGTTTTTTTTCCTGGTTAGGTTAGCCAAATGTTCATCTATTTTCTTGAACTTTTCAAAAAACTAACTTTTTGATTTGTTGATCTGTTGTATAATACTTTTGTTTTCAATTTCATTTAATTGTGCTCTCATTGTGGTTATTTCTTTACTTCTGTTGGGTTTGGGGTTGGAATGTTCTTCCTTTTCCAGTTGCTTGAGATGTCCCATTAAGTTGTTAACTTCCTCTATTTCTGTTCTCTTGAGGAAGGCTTGCAGTGCTATAAATTTCCCTCTTAGGACTGCCTTTGCACTCTGTCCCAGAGGTTCCAGTAATTCGTGAATTCATGTCTTCATTATAGTTTTGTTCCAAAAATTTGGTAATTTTTTTCTTAATCTCGTCTATGACCCAGCTATTATTCAATGTAAGGTTATTTAGTTTCCATTTTTTTGTATGAGTATGCAAATTCCTGTGGTTACTGAGTTCAATTTTTATTCCATAATGGTCCAAGAAGATGCAAGGAATAATTTCTATTCTTTTAAATTTGCTGAGGTTAGACTTTTGACTTAAGATGTGATCAATTTTGGAGGATGTTCCATGGGCTGATGAGAAGAATGTGTATTCAGTTTTGTAAGGATGCAATGTTCTGTAGATATCTGTTAAATGTAATTGTTGAATGGTTAAATTTAAGTCTAAAATGTCTTTGCTAAATTTCTCATTGGAGAATCTATCCGACACTGCCAAAGGAGTGTTAAAATCTCCAAGTATTATGGTGCTTGAGGAAATCAAGTTGCTTATGTCTGTTAGAGTCTCACTTATAAACTGAGGCACATTCTGGTTTGGTGCATAAATGTTAATAATTGAAATCTCATCATGTTGAGTGTGACCCTTAACAAATATGAAGTGACCATCCTTATCTTTCCTTACTTGTGTTGTTTCAAAGGCTACTGTATCTGTGAATAAAATTGCAACTCCTGCTTTTTTCTGATTTCCATTTGCCTGAAATATAGATGGCCTTCCCTTCACCCTGAGTCTATATTTATCCTTTAAGGTAAGATGAGATTCTTGTATGCAGCAGATATCTGGCCTGAGTTTTTGTATCCAGTCAGCCAACCTGTACTCTTTAGAGTACAATTTAAACCATTCACATTAATTGTAAATATTGATAAGGCTAGTAGAATTTTGGGTATCAAGTTTTTTGAAAGTCCAGTGGACATTTTTAATCCTTTCACTACTGTGGAAGTTGGAATTTGATCCAAAATTTCTGAGTGAGTTTACTTTGTTGGTAGAGGATTGCACTGGTCATTATGGAGGACAGGTCTGAGAATATCCTGGAGCGCTGGTTTAGTTATGGAAAATTTCTTCAAAAGGTGAATGTCATTAAAGTATTTAATTTCTCCATCATGAATGAAACTCAGTTTAGCTGGACACAGGATCCTGGGTTGAAAATTATTTTGTTTTAAGAGATTAAAAGTTGATGACCACCCTCTTCTAGCTTGAAAGTTTTCAGCAGAGAGATATGCAGTCATTCTTCTCCTTGTAGGTTATGGTTTTCTTGCATCTTGCTGCTTGCAGAATATTCTCCTTCATATTAACTTTGGCAAAGGTAATTATAATGTGTATGGGAGAAGCCTTATTCGTGTTGAGTTGTGCTGGGGTTCTGAATTCTATCTGAATTTCTGAATCTCCTGGCATGTCTGAGAAGTTCTCTTTGATTATTTCATGGAGTATAGAATCAGGGCCTTTCAAAGCCACCTTGTCACCTTCGGGAATTCCTATAAGGCGAATATTAGTTTTTTTTTAATTATCCCAGAGCTCTCTGAGAGAATGATCCATTTTTGCTCTACACTTCTCTTCCTCTTTGAGAGTTTGGGAGCGTTCAAACACTTTGTCTTCAATGTCAGAAATCCTTTCTTTTGCATGCTCCAGTCTATTAGTGAGGGATTCTACTGTATTTCTCAAATCTTTGAGGGCTGCAAGTTATTTTCTCATTGTGTCAAAATCTTTGGTGATTTTCTCTTTAAATTTATTGAATTCTTGAGACAACTTTTGAATTGCTCCTTGAATTTCTAATTCCAACTTTCCCTCCATTCTATTAATCTTATTTGCAATCCAAGTTCTGAATTTGATTTCTGACATCTCAGCATTTGTTTATGAATGGGATCTTCTAGTGTGTCTGCCATGTCATTCCTGGGAGAGTTGGTCTACTCTTATTATTTATGTTGCTGGAATTTTTCTGCTGATTCCACCACATGATTATTTTGCACTGTCTAGATGAGCACATAATGTGAAGTTGGGTTGGGGGCTCCTGGAGTAGGGATTAACCAGCCCTTTGCCCAAGAGCTGGGACTGGTGTCTGTACCTTTTCCCCTAGAGCTTTGCAAAGGATTTGTATAGTGCTACAGCTTGAGACACTGGGGACCTGCTTGGAGTGGTGGGGATAATTGGCTCTGTCTTGTTTTCAGCTGGTCTCTGTCTAATCCTAGTGAATAAGTAACTCTGGGTTGAAGTCACAGCTGTGGAGAAATACCAGCAACTAAATCAGCCCGCCCCCCACCCCCCATGGGCAACAACTGGAAAAGGAAAATCAAACCTTCCCACAACCACACACCCAGGGTACCACTTGATAGTCCTCGGGTGATAGGCCCTGGTCAAAAGTTCCAAATCAGTTGTTCCAGTCAGCACCCAGTCTCAAGTGGGAGAGTTCAAAAGGTCTCCAGCAACTAGATAGCAGGAGTCTGCTGGCAGCTTGAGTATGACTCGCTTGGGTACTCCATGTAGTCAGAAGGACCCACCCAGCAAATGAACTAGTCTGGGAAGTTTGATTCCTCTTTCCCCACCTTATACCTCTGTCACATCCAGACACTAGTAAACCCACAGAACTGTGACCCAGTTCCCTCCAATAAGCAGATGCTCCAGGGGTTTGTGCCTGCTTGAGTCACAGGGAGATCTATGTCTCCTTAGCCAGACCACCACACTCTGCCAGCAGCCAGCAGGGGGAGCTGGAGCTGACAACCTTGGGTACTTAACAGAATTGGGGGCAGATCACTCAGTTCTAGTCCCACCCCAGATTGATGTTGCTGCCACTTATAATCTTGCCCAGTTTATGTTTCTGTCCTGGCTATATTCCCCTGTGGGCCAGGCACTGTTTGAATTCACAGAAACTGAACCCAGCCCCGCCCTGTGCTGCTGCCCAGAGCTAGCGTCTCCATCTCTGCTGCACTCTGTGTTGGGGCGGGTGCAGTTAGAGCTCACACTCAGCTCTCAGTTCCTGCCTCTCCCTGGGCTGGTGCTGTTGCCCTACCTGCTTTTGTCTCAGCTATGATCTCCTGGGGGCCAGGTGTATCTTAGGTTCACTAAAGCAGCAGTTCTGATTCAGCCCCACCCTGGGGTTATGCTGTCTCTGTGGGTGCATATTCTAGTCTCTGTTCCCACCGCACCCCGCCCAGGCAAGTACTGCCTCAGAGATACCCTTTTGCTCATAGGGCTTGCATTTCCATCCCAGATCTGTTCCACCTGTGGCTGCCATTGGAATAAAGGCCCGGCTTTCTCTGGTTGCCAAGAGAGGTGGGGAGTGTCTCTTCAAAATATCCCCAGGGGTGTGAGCCCTATTGTTCCCGCTGCTGCTGCTGCTGCTCTGTGCCATGGGGCACCGCTTCCCCCCTCCCATATGGCTCCCTCGGTTCACAGTCCTTTCCATGCCACAGAATCAGCACAGACCTGCAACTGCCCGTGCCTTGTCCATACCTCTGGAGAAAATGCCCAAGGATCTAGACTCAACGGGGGACAAGCTTCTAGACCTCAGGGTGAGAGTGGAGGGAAGTGCTGGGAGTTCAGAGTTGCAGATAGAGAATATATACGGTTTTATGCCTGGTGGGAGAGTGCCATGGCACACTAGTGGGTCCTCTCTGGGGAATGAGTTCCGGTTTTTAGAGGGTCTCACTGGTGGGATAAAATAGGAGGTCTTAACTCTGCTCACTTGTTGTAGAAAGTATACTGTGAGCCGTTCTCATGGGGGAGGGGATGGATTGGGATCCTTCCGCTTGGCAATGGATTTTGTACCTATTATTTGTTTCCTTGGGGGTCACAGCTCGCCTCAGCAGGGTTGATGTGCATTCTTCAACTTTCTCTCTTAGCTCAGCTGCAAATCATCAGCTTACTTGGTAAACTTCTGTCCTTTAACTCTCCTGGACGGGAGCCTCTGTGGAAAGCTGGCTCCAGTTGGCCATCTTGCCTCTGCCCCACCAAAGATCTTGTTTTTACTACATCACTTCCACAGCTTTGAAATACTGAAGATTTCTCAGAAATTTGTGCTAATTCCTAGGGGTTTACACCATCAAAATCTCCTGTGTTCTCAACCCTTCTCCATAAAATTACACCTTGCCTTACATAAGCACAGATTTAAAACTCAAGTCCCCTCTAATTATTACCAAAAGTTATCTACCTTCACAGAAAAATTTCAGTTGGCCCATGTGACTGACCTTTTTCTTTTTTTGTCTCTCTTTTTTGAAGATACTGTATGAGTGATAGGGACCGAGATACTTAGGCACTATATGCCAAACAATTTAATATCCAACTATAATAAAAATTATTTTTTTCAAAGTCCCTGTAGGATGCTCTGCTTGTGAGGCCTCTCATATCTTACTCTCTTGCATATGCAGTGCCCTATTCACTGGTCCTGCTCTGATCTCTCCTATGCCCCTACCTGCCCCAACAACTTACATTCTTTTCAATTTTAATTCAGATCAATTTGTTCTTCCAAGAATATACTCTAACCTCAACACCTAAATTTATTGCGATTTAAGGAGTGGTAAATCCACTTTTTTTTTTTTTTTTGACACAGAGTCTCACTCTGTTGCCTAGGCTAGAGTGTCATGGCATCAGTCTAGCTTACAGCAACCTCAAATTTTGGGCTCAGTGTCCCATATAGTTGGGACTACAGGCACCCACTACAATGCACAGCTAATTTTGCTATTTTTAGTAGAGATGGGGTCTTTAACTTCTGAGCTCAAGAGATCCTCCCACCTCAGCCTCCCAGAGTTCCAAGATTACAGATGTGAGCCACTGTACTCAGCTGTAAATCCACATTTAAAAAATAACTAGGAGTTTTTTGGTTTAATCAAGTCCTTTTTATTTATTTTTGTTATTCCTGTGATTGTCATTGGGGTGTTCTTCATAAATTATTTGCGTTAGTCAATATCTAGAAGATTTTTTCCAACATTTTCTTCTAGAATTATAAGGGTTTCATGCCTTAGGTTTAAGTCTGTTATTCTTGAAACTTGAATTAATTTTAGTGGGTGGTAAGAGACAGGGATCCTGTTTCAATCTTCCCCATGTAGCTATCTAATTTTCCCAGCACCCTTTGTTGAATAGGGATTCTTTTCCCTACTGTATATTGCTGTCTACTTTGTCAAAGATCAGATGACAATATGAGTATGGTTTTATATTTGGATTCTCTTTTCTGTTCCCTTGATCTGTCTCTCTTTGTGTCAGTAGCATGTTGTATTGGTTATCTGTAGTATAGCTTAAAGTCTGGTAAGATAATCTTTTAGATTTGTTCTTTTTACTTAAGGTCGCTTGGCTCTTAGGGTTCTTTTCTGGTTCCATATGAAGCATAAAATTATTTTTTCTAGATCTGCAAAAACTGATGTTAGTATTTTCATAGAGATTACACTGACTGTCTAAACCACTTTGGATAGTATGGACTTTTTAATGTTGATTCTGCTGATCCAAGAGTGTGATATGTTTTTTCATTTGTTTATATCCTCACTAATTTCCTACCTCAGTGTTTCATAGCAATTCCTATAGAGGTCTTTCACTACCTCAGTTAAATATATTCCTAAGTATTTTATTTTCTGTGTTGCTACTGAGAAAGTTATTGCATCTTTTATTTGATTCTCAGCTTGACTGTTGTTTATAACTTTTCATGTTTTTTCCTGCTGTCTACATAGGACTCTTTGATAAAAGGAAAGAGGTTTTATCTGAGGAATGTTAATCCTTTTAAATTAGCAGGCCCAGAAAGAGATTGAAATAAGTCAGCAATCACATCCTACTTCCCCTCTTTTGAGCTATGCATTTATCTCTTGAAATTGCTTGCTAGTGCCATGGTAGCTATAAGTCAACCTAACAATGCTGCATGAGTTACTAGAACCACATGCACTTTGTAGCCTAACAATGTGTAGCCAATGAGAATTCCAACCAACAATTTTTTATTAGCCTGATTCCTATCCTGCTTATTGCCTTTATAAACTTGCTTGTAACAAAGATCAACCAGAGTTCATATCCAAGGTACTTGGGTGTGAGTCTTCCAGACAGCTGTCCTCACTTTGCCTCCAATCAACTTTTCCAATTAGATTGTGTGTTTCAGCTTTTTTTTTTAGATTGACACTTTGCAAAGCGTAATTATTTAAAGTGCTCCTGAAAAACTGTTTAAATAATCGTGTAAGAATGTTTACACTAGTTTTATGATTATGTGTGAAACTGTTTATTAGGCAATAAGCGTTATTCAGTAATTTTACCAGAAGAGCAAATTTTCAAAGGTTATATAAAATATCAATGTATGATAGCAGTATTACACATTACCTGATTTTTTTCTTTTTCTTCTTTCTTTCTTTTTTTTTTGAGACAGAGTCTCTGGTGCCCTGAGTAGAGTACCATGGCATCATAGCTCACAGCCACCTCAAGCTCTTGGGCTAAAGTAATCTTCTTCTCTCAGTTTTTCTATTTTTAGTAGAGATGGGGTCTTGCTCTTGCTCACGCTGGTCTTGAACTCCTGAACTCAAGCAATCCACCTTCCTCAGCCTCCCAGAGTGCTAGAATTACAGGTATGAGCCACCACACCTGGCCTACACATTACCTGATTCTTTTCAACTATAGTAAATTTCCCCTTTCTATCATTTCAAATTCTCCTTTTTAGAAATTCTTTCTTACTGTTTGTGATATTATATAATATATATTTGATGCTTGACTCCATTTCCTGCCACACAACTCCTAAGATACTTAGAATCTTCAAATTGATGTCTTTTTGTGTGCTGATGAGTTGACTGGTGACTGTCAGCACTTAGGTGACTTCAGGATGGGAGGTAGTCATTAGAAAAAACGAAGGTATGATTAGAAAGTTAAAACATTCAGCCACACCCACTTCTGAAAGGGAAGTTGATCATCAATAGACAATGGTTTAATCAATCATGCCTGCATAATGAAGACTCCATAAAAACCCAAAGGACTTAATGTGGAGAGTTTCTGGATAGTTGAACAAGTAGAGAGCCTGAAGATTGCTTGCCTGGAGAAGATGCATGCTTCACATCCCTTCCCACATGACTTGCCCTATGCATCTTGTTATATGTATGCTTTGTAATAACCTTTATAATAAACAGGCCAATGTAAGTGTTTCCCTGAGTTGTGTGAACTGCTCTAAAAAATTAATTAAACGTAACTATGGGGTCATGAAAATCCTGATTCCTATCTGGTCTTAAGCTTGGGGAACAACCTGGGGCTTACAAATGGCATCAAAAGTGGGGGACCATCTTGGGGAATTGAACCCTCAACCTGTGGGACCTGAATGCTGTCTGTAGGTAGATTTTATTGGAATTGAATTGCTGGACACCCAGCTGGTGTCTACTGAATATGTGATTGCTTGTTTGGTGGGTGGGGAGAGACTCCTACGCATTGGGTAACAGAAGTCTTCTGTGTTGCTCTTTGTGGTGTGAGAGCAGGAAAAAAACAATTTGTGGTTTTCCTTCTACTCAAAGCATTATTTTTTCTTCTTTCACAGCTTTTAGCCCTCTTTATATACTTAATTTACATTTTCCTGTATTATTACATGGAAAAATTTGGGGAAAACATAAATGAAAAGAAGTTTTGAAATTTGCGTGACATGGTTGGGTGAAGTGGCTTACGCCTGTAATGTTAGCATTCTGGGAAGCTGAGGCAGGTGGATTGCCTGAGCTCACAATTGGAGACCAGCCCAAGCAAGAACGAGACCCCCATCTCTAAAAAAAATACCCAGATGTTGTGGTGGGTGCCTGTAGTCCCAGGTACTTGGGAGGCTGAGGCAAGAGAATTGCTTGATCCCAGGAGTGATGGGATGCCGTGGGAGCTAGGATGCGGGGGCACTCTACCCAGGGCGTCAAAGGGAGACTCTGTATCAAGAAAAAAAAATTGTGTGACATGAGAACACACCCAGGACAATAATGGGCACATAGTAGTGCTCTGTAGAGACGTAAATAAAGATCCCTTTATATCTTTTGTTCAATGAAAGAATTGGGACAATACAACATGAGGAACTGAAATCCAGTAAGGTGAAACCAGGTATAGATTTTAATACCCCAAACAATTAATTAATAATAACATCTGAAGAAAATGATAAGTTCATTTTACCTTAGAATTATCTCCAGTTGCTCTTCTTTCATTATCATTGCCATAATAATCCCTACCTTATGCCTCTGTTATTGCTATGGATACTAGAACTATGTCTCCAAGGCCTTATAGGACAGGGTCTGATGATCAGAATTCTTTTTCAGTTCAATGTACAGCTATTAGATGATTTTGTTTTACTGACATGTAATTCATCTACTATGAAGTTAACTCTTAAGGTATACAATTCAGTGGCATGGATGTCCATTACCACCACTCATTTGTAACATTGTAATGGAAGTCCTAGCTCATGCAATAAGAAAAGGAAATCTTTTTCCTAGTTCAGAGAAACCAGAATCACATTCATTTAATTTGCATTAAGAAACATTTGATTAATACTACTATATAACCAGCCAGGCTCAGTAATCATTCAGCCACACCCCCTTCTGAAAGGAGGTGTTAACAGCAAGTTTATAAAGACAATAAGCAGGATAGGAATCAGGCTAATAATTTGTGGCCTGTAATCCTAGCACTCTGGGAGGCTGAAGTGGGTGGATCTCCTGGACTCAGGAGTTTGAGACCAGCCTGAGCAAGAGTGAGACCCTGTTTCTACTGAAAATAAGAAAAACTAGTTGGGCATCATGGTGGGTGCCTGTAGTCACAGCTACTTGGGAGGCTAAGGCAAGAGGATCATTTGAGCCCAGGAGTTTGAGGTTGCTGTGAGCTATAATGATGCCATCACACCCTACCCAGGGTGACATAGAGTGAGACTCTATGGTAAAAAAACAACAATAACAACAACAACAACAACAAACTACTACAACCAAGGTACTATGCATCAGGATGAGGGCAGCCTGCTTTACTTACCTTCCCCATGCAGATACCATAATTAACCAGCTGAAGACCCCAATATCCATTAAAGTTTGCCTAAGAAAAACACGTGCCTTTGTCATAAATTTCTGTATTGACATTTCCAGGATGATGAGAGATAAAGTAATAATCTTTGGGCAAAAACATAGTTTACATTTTTAAAATTAGATTAGAGAATTTTGTATTTCTTACCCAGAAAAAGCAGAGTCTGAATATGGTAGAGTCACGACTCATGAGAACAAAGGGGCTGACAGTGGGAAAACACACAGACATTAGGGCACCAGAATTCACTGACCACCAACTGAGATTATAAAATACACCAATATAAGCATAAAAGACGGAGGAGAGGGTGTGAAAAGACACAAAAGTGCTAACGAGAACAAGGATGCTTTTGGTGGCTCTCCACTCAGGAGAAAATTTATAGGACATTTTAGTCCTCTGAAGGTGTTGAACCCGTTGCTTGTGCCTGTACAGAACAAAAATGAGGGAGCCACTAGACAAGATTGTGAGCACAGAAAACAAAACTTCAGGAAATACAGATAATGCAGCATATAAGTAAGTAAGTCTACTATTTTGTCATGACCTATACTAGAACAGTATCCAAAATCTCTTTTCTGTGTGATGTTCTTACTGTTCCATTTGACAGCTGCATACACAGGAAAAATGAAATTCGCCACTATATACAGAATCCAGCAGTAGTGAATGATGGAGCCAATGTACTTTGGGGATTTTATTTTAAGATCCTTCCACCTGGAGTTAATGGGGCTGATCATGATGGTCTGGAAGACACTCAAGAGGCAGGTAGTGCCAATGGACATACTCCTTCCCACTCTCTGAACATACAAAAGAAGTTTGCATCCAAAATCATTGAAAAAATGTTTCAACCCCCAAACTGCCAACGTCTGGGGAACTCCTGTAGAGAGAATGACCAAAGAATTGGCTATAATCAGGTGCTTGAGAATCAAATCTGTGGACTTCAGCCTACCTTTAGTGTAGGAAGGGGAGAGATAATGGTAAAGAAGAGAGAAATTGCCCAGGATTCCAAATATACTCTGTGATAAGAAAATTATTCCCATTACCAAATCTCTGGAGGCTATTCTATCATTTGGCGTATTTTCCTTTAAATTACAGCAACAATCACTCCTATGAGCAAAAACCTTCATTGAAAATTTTTGACATCAAGATTAATTTTCATTGTGTGATTCATTGCCAAAGATACCAAGATGCACATAGAGATGCAGAGGATTCCCGGTATGTTTCATGGAAGTCAGCACTAATGATAAGTGGTGTTAATCTGGGGGAAGCAATAAAACGTGAAAGGAAATAGTGCAATCCAACGTTTACAGAACAAACTGATTTTGCTAATCATAAGAGAGAATAAAAGAGAATAAAAACACTTCCGTCACTACCTTAACCATACAACAAATCAATTCTGGATGGATTGCTGATTTAAATTTTCCTGATAAATAACAAAATTTTTAGAAAAGGAATACTTTTGTGGTCTTAGAATAATGAAGTGTTTCTTTTCTTTTCTCTCTCTTTTTTTTTTTTGCAGTTTTTTGGCTGGGGCTGGGTTTGAACCCACCACCCTTGGCATATGAGTCTGGCGCCCTACTGCTTAAGCCACAGGCGCTGCCTAATAAAATGTTTCTTAAATGGCAAAATACCACACTAACTATTAGAGTGAAGTGACAAATTGGATCATATTAAATTAAGAGCTGGCTCTCATTAAAAGATACACACACACACAATCGCTAGAGGTGGAAGAAAGAGAGACAGATGTATGTAGCATGAGGAACACTTACTGAATCACACAATAGAATAAAATATAGGCACAACATTCCAACAGAAACTTCAAAACACATGTCATTCAATGAATAATAAATCTGAAAAAAATGTTCAATGTCCTAGTAACTATGAAAATTTAAATAACTCTACTACCTGCTATCCTTGTACCGCAACTTGAAATTTAAAATAAAAATGGTAGAAAATAATAATAATCTTCCTGTTGTCTCACACCCATGGTGATTGGTACCTTTTCTTTGTTTTGAGACAGAATCTCAATCTGGCACCCTGAGTAGAGTGCCATTATAGCTTATAGCAACCTCAAACTCTTGGGCTCGGCTGGGTGTCTGTAGCACAGAGGTTAGGACACCAGCCACATACAATGAGGGTGGCGAGTTTGAACCCGGCCTAGGCCAGCGAAACCACAATGACAACTATAACAAAAAAACATAGCTGGGCATTGTGGTGGGCGCCTGTAGTCCCAGCTACTTAAGAGGCTGAGGCAAGAGAATTCTTAAGTCCAAGAGTTTGAGTTTGCTGTGAGGTGTGACACCATGGCACTCTACCAAGGGCAACATAGTGAAACTCTGTCTCAAACAAACAAACAAAAAACTCTTGGGCTCAAGCAATCATCTTGCCTCAGCCTCCCAAGTAGCAGGGATTACAGGTGCTCACCATAACCCTCTATTATTTTTTTTAGAGATGGGGTCTCGATCTTACTCAGGCTAGTCTCAAACTCCTGAGCTCAAGCATTCTTCTTGCCTCTGCCACCCAGAGTGTGGGTATTGGTAACTTCTGGAAAAATGTACTTTCCAGTTGTTTGAGAGTTACTATTAAAAATTGGCCTAACTTTATACCCTGTACTATTCCATACCATACCATAAACTCTGTATTGACTTGATTTTTTTTTTTTTTTGAGACAGAGTCTCAAACTGTTGCCCTGGATAGAGTGCTTTGGCATCACAGCTCACAGCAACCTCAAACTCTTAGGCTTAAGCGATTCTCTTGCCTCAGCCTCCCAAGTAGCTGGGACTACAGGCACCCACCACAATGCCTGGCTATTTTATTTTTTATTTGTTGCAGTTGTCATTGCTGTTTTAGCTGGCGCAGGCTGAGTTCAAACCTGCCAGCCTTGGTGTATGTGGCCGGCACCCTACCCACTGAGCTACGGGCACTGCCTTGACTTGATATTAATATTGAAATACCCTAATGAAAAGAAAACCAAAACAAATAAAGGCCAACTTCACTTACTGTAACAGTTTTCCTGTATTATCAAACAGGTTTGTAAATGCAGTGTACAGTACAATTTTAGTTAAATGGCAGTCAGTACATTTTTCAATGTCACTACCATATTTTTTTAACTTCATGTAACACACATTAACATTTAAAACTGTTACAGAGAACACCATGGGAGCTGCGTGTGTGATGCAAGAAGCATTGGTTTACTGACCTCACAGTACCAGGTTTAAACTCTGATTTTGTTTGGCCAGGTCGAATGCAAGTTGCTTGAGAGTGCCAATTATTGGGGTTCCAGATAACAGGAGTTTTACTGTCCTATATACATTCCGGAATTTATATACCAGCACTAGTCATAATAGTGTCGAACTTGCAACAACATATGAGCCAATTAACAGTAGAATGACTCAATTAATTGTTTGATAGCCACACAATGTAAGCCTATACAGCAAAGCTAATGAATACCAACAATACATTCATGAACATTATGTAGACTGGAAAAAGGGAAATGTAAAATAATTCTTACTATATAATTACATTTATAAAAAGTAGAAACCAGAATGCCTATAATCTTAGCACTCTGGGAGGCCAAGGCAGGCAGATTTCTTGAGCTCAGGAGTTCAAGATCAGCCTCAGCAAGGGTGAGACCCTGTCTCTAAAAACAGCCAGACATTTTGGGGGGTGCCAGTAGTCCCGGCTACTTGGGAGTCTGAGGCAAGAGAATTGCTTGAGCCTAAAAGTTTGAGGTTGATGTGAGCAATAACACAATAACACAATAACACATGGCACTCAACCCCAGGGTAGCTAAGTGAGACTCTGTCTCAAATAAATAAATAAATAAATAAATTACAAATGAGGCAAACATGATCTAACATTCAGTATCTTGAATGTTAGAATGGAAGTAAGCATATGTCCTAACAATCCACTCCTATAAATATAACCAACAGAACCATACTCTTGGGGGCAGTGACAGAGAGGGGACCTGAGAGACTTCTAGGGGGCTGGTAATATCCTTGAGGGGGGGGTTGTTTTCCTTTTTTTTTTTTTTTTTTTTTTTTTGAGACAAAGTCTAGCTCTGTTATCCAGGCTATAGCTGGAGTGAAGCGGAGCCATCATAGCTCACTGCCACTTCAAACTCCTGAACTCAAACCATTTTCCTGCCTCAGCCCTCCTTACTAGCTGGGACTACAAGTGTGGCCAGCTAATTTTTCTATTTTTTGTAGAATCTAGGTTTCACTCTTGCTTAGGCAGATCTCGAACTCCTGACATAATGCAATTCTTCTGCCTCTCAGAGTGCTAGAATTACAGACATGAGTTACTGCACCCAGCCAATATTCTGTTTCTTGAGCTAGGTGTTGCATACAGAAGTGTGTTTTGTTTCAGAAATTTTACTGAGCTATGCACTTATAAATTGTGTACGTTTCTTTAATTAAAACACTACGTTTCACCACAAAAATAAAGTTGGAATAGTGACTGGGGAAAACTTTGAACCTGTTGCTTTTGTCTGTACAGGATGAAATTTAACATAGCCACAGGCACAGTTCATGGGACCAAACTCTAAGCACCAGGGAATAAGAACAATGCTGTATATTGTGAGTTGTAATATTTTCATGAAATTCAGTAGAGCATTATCCTAAATTTATTTTTCTTCCTGATAGTTTTCTGCTCCATTGGACAACAATATACGTGGGAAAAATTATCCTTACCAACATTACAGGGTCTGGCTGAGGCAAATGAAAACCTTAATACATTTCAGAGCTTTTATTTTCAGTTCTACCCACCTGGAGTTCCAGGAGCTTATCAGGATGGCTGGAGACTCTCTAGAGGGAGATGATGCCTGTGGGCATACCCCAATATCTCTGTGAGGATAGAAATAAAATTCACATCCAAAATATGTGAATAGGCTCTAGCACCCGTTGCACAGTGGTTACAGCGCCGGCCACGTGCACCAAGGCTGGAGGGTTAGAACCTGGCCAGGCCAGCTAAACAACAATGACAACTGCAATAAAAAAAATAGCTGGGCATTGTGGCAGGTGCCTGTAGTCCCAGCTACTTGGGAGGCTGAGGCAAGAGAATCACTTAAACCCAAGAGTTTGAGGTTGCTGTGAGCTGTGATGCCATAGCACTCTATTGAGAGTGACATAGTGAGACTCTGTCTCAAAAACAAAGAAACAAACACACAACAACAGCAAAAACAAACAAACAAACAAAAACCCCCAAAATATTTGAGTAAATAGAGGCCAGGCTTGGTGGCTTATGCCTATAATTCTAGCATTCCGGGAAGCTGAGGCAGGTACATTGCTTGAGCTCAGGAGTTCAAGATCAGCCTGAGCAAGAGTGAGACCCTGTCTGTAAAAATAGCAGGGCATTATGGAGGGTGCCTGTAGTCCCATCACTCTAATGAAATTCAATATTCTAAGTAAAGAACTAACAAGTCACATCAGTTATGTTTTCAAATAATCCATACCTATATTTTGTTTGTTTTTATAACTTGCCCCTTTGTTTTACTTTATTGGTAATTTATGCTATAAATTTCATTGTAACAAAGTTTTCATTTTGGTGCAAAATTTTAGTATATAAGCCAATATCAAATATGAACAAAGCCTCACAGATCCTAATAAAGTGCAGTGTGTTACTACAGTTTAACCCTGTAAGTAATTGCCTGGATTTAATGAATGAAAGATTGACTCAGTTTTAGTTTGGCAGCAGAAAGATTCACTAGCTGTCATTACAAGAATAAAAATATGGTGGTACCAGGCAGGATGTGGTGGCTCATGTTTGTAATCCTAGCCCTCTGGGAAGCAGAGGCAAGTGGATTGCCTGAGCTCCCAGGTTGGAGAACAGCCTGAACCAGAGCGAGATCGTGTCTCTAAAAATAGCTGGGCGTTGTGGCCAGTGCCTGTAATCTAGCTACTTGGAAGGCTGAGGCAAGAGAATCGCTTGAGCCCAAGAGTTTGAGGTTGCTGTGAGTTATGATGCCACCGTACTCTAACAATAGTGACAA
This sequence comes from Perodicticus potto, assembly GCA_963574655.1. Lineage (NCBI taxonomy): Eukaryota > Metazoa > Chordata > Mammalia > Primates > Lorisidae > Perodicticus > Perodicticus potto. The sequence continues at coordinate 1,677 of CAUYRH010101709.1, read as the reverse complement.
AATGAGACTCTGTCTCTAAAAAAAAAAAACAACCGGTGGTGCCTACCAAAGAAATTATTGAGCAATTATGGACAAATATTTGTTCTTGGCTTTTGAAATATGAAACACCAATATGTGATATACTAGGGTAGGATAAAGCAAAGTTGTTACTAATATCAGGCTTACCTATTGGTAATATAATGCCTGGGGTAAGTGTAACTGTCAGTAGCAAAGTAGACTTGTAAAGGATATTAAAATACAAAAGATGAAATCTGTAGAAAATGAATTCTTGTGCAATATATAAATTCAAATTATAAGAAAATGTATCTTGAGTGTGGTATTGATGTTAGAATTTTATTTAACTAGAAGAACTAACACAAGCTATATCCTGACAAATGTTGCCTAATATTCATAATTCTAATGTTACATTTCCCTCAAATGCATTCCTAACTGCAAGAGGAAATGTAAACTTTCCACAACTGTTTCAGCTGAGACACATTTGCTATCTTCATTAAGCAGATCATAAACCCTTTTAACTAAAAATATTTTCCATTCCAGAAACAAATTTAGATCTTGATTTCTGCATAGGATTAATTTTTATAGGTCTATTCTAATCTTTATTATAAGCATGGATACATTATAAACACATCTATAATAAAACTAGAGATTTTTTGTGATTCATGTAAGCTAATGAGAATATCAGATTTCATTACTGCAATCTTTAAGCACTTTCAAAATGAATGGCTCAGTAATAATTATCCTCAGTGAATATTCCATTAAATTATACTAGAAGCCATCAAGGACTAGAATAGGGTCGAGGACGCATCTCTATTTACACACTTAGGTCATGGCTAAGGAATTAGTCCTCCTCCTTGTCTAGCTTTGCCACTCTGTTTCTATCCTAAAGGAATCCCTTTTCTGGGCATAGGCACTTACTCAGACTTCCTTTTCTTATAGACTGTGCACTTCACATTGAAATAGAACAGACTCACCTGACTTCTTCCCTTCCCACGGTGATGGGCCCTGTGTGAAGGACACAAAAGCTAGTAAATGAGGGAAGGAGGCAGGTGGACCCTGAAATAAAGCTTTGTGATTATGTGACCTCATCTCCCCTCAGAAGTACAATTATCATTTCACCTTTTGTGGCAATGACAGGGCAGGCTTGGGGAGCCAAGAACAATCCTGAAAACTTCTCACAATTGCTAATTAGCAAAATCAATTAGAAGTTTATTGTGAGTACCTTCAAAATAACTGTTGAAGTGTTTGGGAAAGGCTTGTTTTTTCATGATCCTGAAAGGCACACAGGGTCTCATGTGAAGGAGCAGGAAATATTTAGGTCCATGAAGGACTTGCAGAGAGGTATGTGTGGCTCACTGGAGTCCTTGCTGTCCAGACTTCTATCCAAAATCAAGTTAATTCTTAATATTCAGATCCCTTAGCTGTACCATTGTTAAGTATTTAGCAAATAAACAGAATGATGTTCCTGAGAAGGACATCTAATGAGGTGAAAGGAAGAACATGATGTCAATAATAGGCAGTCACCTATGGTGCATCTTAGAAGGGTACAGGTGAACCTTACTAAATGCAGAATACAAATGTCTTCATATAATAACTGAGAAAATGCCAGGAAGGCTATGTTAATCAGTTTGATGAAAATATTTAAGATTGTATATGAAACCAGCACATTGTACCCCTTGA
>CAUYRH010101707.1:0-13671 GCA_963574655.1 Perodicticus potto | reverse complement strand
CTGTGGGGTACTGGTGTCTCCAAACTGTGGGATATAAACAATGGAGCAGGGTCCAGTCCCCATCTTGTAAGATCAGGGATTGTAACTGGCTGGGTGTGTATGGTACAATGATTTCATCTATGTTTTTGCCAAAAATGGTGATTGCTGTTGTACTGTGGGGGCATTGGTTGGCGCTGTGAGCTTGCTAGGGTGAGGTCCACTAGCTTGCGCTCAAGTTTCTCTTTTAATTTTTGCTGCGCCATTAGTTCTTCTTTTGTACGTGTTAACTGCTCTTTTAAGTCTAAAGAAGCACTACTTTCACTTTGAGATCTCTCCTCTTCCCTGCTCTTATAAGGGGTTAGATCTGGGTAGGGGGCTCATTCGTCCCCTCAGGGAGGTCTTCTGTTCCTTGACATTCAGCTTGGGCTCGCTCAAAATCTTCTTTTACCATTTCAAGTTCTTTCTGGGCGATCTGAGCCGGGCCCAGAAGGGCATCTCGGACAGCCCTCCATAAAGAGAACGCCCACATCGGGAAACCTTGTAGACCTTCTCATTTTAAGCCTTCTGTTAGGTCTTATTTTACCTGTTCTCAATCACGGGGGTTTAAGGCCCCTCCAAAGGCAAACCACGGACTACTCTCCTGCACTAATCTTATAAAGTCCCATAAGGTTGAATTGTGGACCTTCATTCCGTGCTGCTTCAGCAGCGCTTTAAGGCTAAGGGTTAACTTGCTCTGTTGAGCTCCCATACCGGGCTGTTAATGGGGGGTAGTGCACTTACCCATCTCGCTCCTGTCTCCTGGAGCTGCGGCTTTATGTGCGCCGCCTCTGCACACGCCTATCTCGGTGGGACCTCCACTTGTCGCCTCCTGATTCCCGTCTGGCAGGAACCAGGGGCAGCGGGTACCGAGTACGGCATATGAGAGGATATAGAGATTTATAGGAGTTTAAGTAAGAGTAGAATAAGAGCCCTTAAGAAACACACAGACACAGAGATAGAGAGAAAAGGATGAAGCTCAGAGCCAATGCCCCAGAGCTCGTTTATTCTTGTATTCAAGCTTATTTATACTCTATAAGCGCGGGGGGTGGATGACTAGGAATTGGGAACAGCTCTTAGTTGTGTGTTTTGCAAATTCTGGCTATGTGTTTTGCAAGTGGTTTGGCAACATTCTTTCTTGCTTGGCCTTCCTGTTTATTCTTTGCGGTTAGCGTGCTTCCTCTTGCAGGTTTCTCCTGCAGGCACTTATTGCTGTTAACCCTTACAACTGGTAACACTGCAGTGTTGTGAACCAGTTCCCTCCAAAGAGATGCTCCAGGGGGTTGGTGTCTGATGAGTCACAGGGAGATCTATGTTTCCTTGGCCAGGCTGCTGCACTATGCCACCAGCAAACAAGGGAGCTGAAGCCTGACAACCTTGGGTGCTTAATGGAAGCTAGGAAGTTTCACTCAGTTCCAGCCCCACCCCAAATTGATATTTCTGCCACTTACATTGTCACAGAATTTTCTTTTCTGTCCCAGCTTTACTCCCCTGTGGGCCAGGAGCCGTTTGAATTCACAGAAACCATGACTCAGACCCACCCTGTCCTGCTGCCACTGCACCAATTCTCAAGGGGCTGGTGTCTCAGGCTCCGCTGCACTCTGTGTTGGGCCAGGCATGATTAGAGTTCATAAACGTCTCTCAGTTTTTGCTGCACCCTGGACTGGTGCTGCAACCATCCCTGCTTTGTCTCTGCTATGCTCCACTGGCGGCCGGTTACATCATGGGCTCACAAAAGCAGCAATTCTGACTCAGCCCCACCCTGAGGTTATGCTGTCTTGCTGCATGCTCGGATTTTATTTTATCATCTCTGCTGAGCCCGCCCAGCAGGTACTGCCTCAGGCATACCCTTTCCTCACAACGCCTGCCTTTTCATCCCAGATCTGTTCAGCTAGTGGCTACCATGGAAGTAGAGGTCCATCTCCCTTTGATTGCTAAGAGGGGTGATCTGTCTCTTCAAATTATCCCAAGGCATGTGAGCCCTATTGTTTCTTCCACTGCCACTGCTGAACTGTGCCACAGGGGAGTGCTTTACTCTCTTCCATAAGTCTCTCTTGCTTCACAGTCCCCACTCCACACATGTGCCACAGAATCAGCACAGACCAGGAACAGCCCAAGCACCATCCACAACTCTTGAAAAAATGCCTAAGAGCCTGGACTCCATGGGTGACAGGCTTCCAGACCTTGGAGTGAGAGTGGAGGGGAATGCTGGGAGTTCAAACTGCATGTAGAGTCTGTGTTCAGTTTTATGCCTGGTGAGAGAGAACCATGGCACACTAGTGTGTACTATTTGGGGAAGATGTTCTGGAATGTAGAGGTTCTGTCTCATGGGATAAAATAGGAAGAGATCTGAACTCCGCTCGCTTGTTTGTAGAAAGTATACTGTGAGCTGTTTTCATGGGGTAGGGGACTCCTGTATGCTTGGTGATGCATTTTTTACCTATTGTTTCCTTGGGGTTGCAGTTCGCCTCAGCAGGGGAGATGTGTACTCTTCAAACTTCTCTCTTGGCTCAATTCCAAACCATCAGATTACTTGCTAAATTTCTGTCCTTTAACTCCCCTTCTGGACTGGAGCCTCTGTGGAAAGTTGGCTCCAGTCAGCCATTTTGCCTCCTCCCCACTTTTTCCCTTATTATAATGATTTTAATGTTCATTCCTATTGTAATATAAATGTGAAATTCATTCCTTTGGATTGTTGAAAAATATTCATTGTGTGAACATAGCAGATTATATGTATAAAATAATCTACAAATCCCATTTGTAGTCCTGATGACATTCTCTTCTAATCTAAGATTTTGAAAAGATTTTGCCAACAGGATATGTTGCCTCTGTAAAGACTCTTCTGTCTGATGAGGTCACCATGTGGTTTTTCTTATTGATTTTATTAATGTGGTTTTTTTTATGTTTTATTTTATTTTTTATTAAGTCATATATGCATAGATAATGAATACATTTATGTCTTTGTGGGATTCAATGTGTTAATTATTTCCACAAATTGGAGTGTTTACATCCTACTAATTAACATAGCTTTCACCTCATTTATCAATCACAGTGTTAAAACATTTGTGTTCAATACTTGATAGATTCGACTTGTACCCTTGGAATATGCTTCACTGATGACGTCAAATAGTTGATTGCCCATATTCAGATAAAGTAGCAATCCTGGAAATAAATATCATTTGGAAACATGTATAAAATATTTTGTATGATACCAGACTTTACCTGAATCTATACAGTATATAGATTTGACCCTGCATTTCCCCCTTTGCCCCAGAAATGTAGAATTGTTGGACAGCTCCTTTGGCTCAGTGGGTAGGCTGTTGGCCCCATATAACAAGAGTGGTGGGTTCAAGTCTGTCCCTGGCCAAACTGCAACAAACAAATAGCCAGGCATTGTGGCAGGCAAAAGTAATCTCTGCTACTTGTCTGGCTGAGGCAAGAGAATTGATTAAGACCAGGAGTTGGAGGTATCTGTGAGGTTTGTGATGCCATGGCACTGGACCGAGGGCAATAAAGTGAGACTCAGTCTCTACAAAAAAACATATGTTGGTATCATTATAGCTCAAGGTAATGAAAGCTGCTAACCACAAGTGATGCTCCTGAGTTTGTGCTTCTCAGCAGCTGTGAATATAGGCCAATGCCAACACTGCTGGGGAAGTATTGCACTTATTTCTTATACAAGTGGTGTCTCACTGTGTTCCTCATTCTGGTCTGAAACCCCTTAGTTTCCAGTGATCTTTCTGCGTCAAACTCTGAAATTGCCTGGATTATAGGTGTGAGAATGGTGCTCATCCATGCTTATGTTTTGGTGAAAGTTTTTCTCGATAACAGCTCACACTGACATATAACTTACACACTCCACAATTCACCTATTTCAAGTATAGAGTTCAAGCCTACACATTCAGGGATCACTTGCATAGTTTTTTTGTTTGTTTGTTTGTTACAAGAGAGTTTCTCTTAAGGCATAGAGGAAAGAGAAAGAGGAAAAATGGAATGAAGGAAAGAACAGAATGGAGAGAGCAAGCCAATGAGAGAGAGGGAATTTTAGGAAGGAAGGATAAAGTGACAGAAGTGGGAAAGATGGGAGGGATGGAGGGAAACAAAGAAAGAGAAAATGACCAAACGTAGTTGTTCATACCTATAATCACAGCCCTCTGGCATGCTGAGATGAGGAATTTTTGAATGAGGGGGTGCTTTGAATGGACTGAGCAAGAGTCAGTTCCTGACTCTACTAAAATGTGAAAAGTTATCTAGGCATTGCGACTGGCACCTGTAGTGCTAGCAACATGAGGGTCTCAGCAGGAGAATTGCCTGAATCCTGGAGTTCGAGTTTGTTATGGTCTAGGCTAAGGCCACGAAAAGCTAGCCTCTGGCACATACAGAAATCATATCTCAAAAATACCCACACAAACACACATGCACAGACAAACCAACCAACCAACCAACCAACAAAGATTTTTCATAATATAAAAAGACCAATATTACCTTGATGGTTCAAACAAAGCAGACACGCATGAGACCTGTGAAATTATGACAAAATTATGACAAAATAGGCTTTAGTCAGGCATAGCAAATTTCTAAACTTTTCTCAAATAGGTACTTTGGGGTATGTGTCAAACAAGTCCTTGAAATAACGTCCCACAGCCCTGTCCCTGTGGCTCACTGTGTAGGGCACCATCCCGATATAACATGGGTGGTGAGTTTGAACCCTGCTCCGCTCCAACTGCAAGAAAAAATATCATATCAGGGCATTGTAATGGGCCCCTGTAGTCTCAGCTACTTGGGAGGATGGGGCAAAATGATTGCCTAAACTCAGGAGTAGGAGTGTGCTGTGCACTGTGATGTCATGCTACTCTACCAAGTCTGACAAATTGGAATGCTTTATTAAAGAAAAAAAATAGCATTCTACTTCAGTAACTTCATAAAGTTAAGGCAGCTGTGATGCAATCTGAGGCACACTGCTGTACAAAATCTCAACAGTTGTGTCAGTCTATTGCTGGGAATCTCAACCATCAATAAAATCAATAAGGCACAAAGAGATTGCTTCTCTGTCTGTGGATGGAGGGCTAAAAATTGTACTGGTTCTAACCCTTGAGAGATACCAGCTGAATTGAGCAGAAAAGGCCACTTAGTAACTTTGACCAGAAGTCTGGATCCTAGGACATTAAGGGATGAAGTCACTACATGGTCACCATTGAGGACATCACAATAGCTGTTGCCCCGGGTTCCCATGTTTATACTTAACCTTATTCCTGCTAATCATGTGTGGTGGCTATTTGTTTTTCGGTGGATTAAAATGGTTATAAAAGAGTGGGGTTCTGTTATTTGCACTCAATACCTGCTTCCAAACGTTTGTTTGTATATCCAGCCAAGGGATTCAACAACCCTTCCTTTCCTTTTCATGTCATGGATTTGTAAGCAAGTGGAAGAGTATGGCTTATACCTAGTGCTTCCGTGGAATGTTGTAGACCAAGAACCCAAGCCCAAAGATAAGACAGTGATTTCACAGACCTGACAGTAATGTCACACAATTTTCAGTTCTCCTTTTCCTGAGATTTTATTTCTTTCTCTAGAATAGGCTTGTTTTGGATGGTAGGTTTCCTACTGAAGGTCCTCTCTCAAAATCTTCTTAGGCAATGTGTCCAGTAGTGTACTCTATACTTGCAGTTATTTATTGTGATCATGGGAAATATCAGCATATCTGGAAAGTTCCAACATTCCTTACCTCTGGGCCAGGTATTTCCAAACTTTTTGTTTCCTGGACACATAGGAAATAGAAAAGTTACATGGGGCCACACATTCAACATACAATCACTAATGAAACATGATAAACAAAAAAGAGAAGTGGGCATAACTGTGGTGATATATTCCACCAATTATGGGCAAAGAAGTCCTGAAATAATAAGTATGTGTCACTGGGGCCTGAGAATTAGAAACATCAAAGCCCCTGGTAATGTCATTTCTTAAGTAGAGCATAATGAATTTTGCCACACATGACTATAATATTTGGTTGCTCTGGGATGCCAATGTGGGCAGATACCCAGTGGTCTGGGGTTATAAAAAAGGCTGAACAACAGCAAGATGCCCTCATCCCTGATCACAAACTCAGTTTGTAGGAAAATAGAAAAGGTTGTCAAGGGTTGTAGTTCTTGCTTTTAGTTCCAGATACTCCAAAGGCTGAGGCAGGAGGATCCCTTCATCCTAAGAGTTGTATGTTGCTGGGTGCTAGGCTGATGCCATGACATTGTAGCCTTGGCAACATAGTGAGCCTCTGTCCCTTGAACAATAATGAAGGAAAGAAAGAAGAAAGGAAGGAAGGAAGGATGGAGAAAGAAAGGAAAGAAAGAAGGAAAGAAAGAAAGAGAGAGAGAGAGTGAGAGAGCAAAGAGAGAGATAAGCAAAATAGGGAAGTGGGCACAATTGTGATGATATCTGCCTCCATAGATATGCAAAACAGTCCAAAAATAATCCCTATGTGTCACCAGGACCTGAGGTTGGGACACTCCTAAAAGCCCCTGATATGGTCATTTCTTAAGTAGAGCTCAATGACATTTGCCACACATGCCTATATTTGGTTGTTCTGGGAGGCCAAGGTGGGCTGCTCCCATAAGCACCTGAACTCCCAGATCCTCAGGAGTCTGACGTTATAGAATCTGTTGACCCAGGAATTTGAGATTGTGGTTGAGTATGATGAAATCAGGAAACTCTACCCAGGGGAAATTTGTCAGACTCTGTCTCAAGGAAAAATAAAATGACAACCTCCATAGGATGGAACAATGTGCCTTCCACATCAATTCATGGTAACCTGTGTGTGAGCAGGGAGATAGGGTTAACTCTCTGAAGTACTCTCAGGACCTGGGTATTTCTTATGCTGTGAGCCTTTTCAGCACCTCAAATTTTGAAAAACATCTTCAAGTAGCTTCATTTAAATAAGTAGTTCACACTTTGTAAGTATACAATTCTGTGTTTCTTAGTATAGTCACACAATTGCACAGCTATCATCACAGTCTAATTTTAGAACGTTGTCTTCTCCTCCCACAAGAACAATGCCAATACCTACTAGCAGTCACTTTCACTTCCCCAACACCTTCCCTCGCCTGCCCTCTACTCCTAGCAGATAATTGGTCTTGTCTTAATGTTTTCTTCTGAGTTCAGTCATGCTGTGTGTGGTCTTTTTTAAGTAGCCTTGCCCCTTATCATAATGATTTTATGGTTCATTCCTATTGCAACATAAATCTGTACTTCATTCATTTGTTTATTGAAAGATATTCCATCATATGAATGTAACATGTTATATGTATCCATTCATCTGTAAATCCCATTAGTACTCCTGAAGACATTCCCTTCTCATCTAAGATTGTGTTTTTGCTGTTGTTGTTGGAGTTTGGTTGGGGCCAGGTTTGAACCCACACCCCCCTCAGTATATGGGGCTGCTGCCCTATTCACTGAGCAACAGGCGCCTCCCCCATCTAATATTTTTTTAAGATTTTATCAACAAGATATTTTGCCTCTGTCAAAAGCCTTGTCTTTTTCTTTTGAGGCAACCGTGTGGTTTTCCTGATTAATTCTATTAATGTAGTATATTCTGTTAGTTGATTTCCCATATTGAGCTGGACTGGCAGTCCTGGTAATAAATCCCATTTGGTATATGTGTATAAAATCTTTTGTATGTCACTGGACTTAGCCTGCACCTACACAGTGTCTCTATTATAGATTGGATATTGCGATTTCTCCCTTTTCCCCAGACAACTACATTGGTACCATCATAGCTCAAGGAAATGCAAGATGCTAAGCTCAAGTGATCTTCCTGAGTTTATGCTTCTCAGAAGCTGAGATTACAGGCCCATGCCACCAGTTCCGGGGAAGTTTTGCACTTATTTCTTGGACAAATGCGGTCTTAATATTTTGCTCAGTCTGGTCTAAATACCCCTTAGCTTCCAGTGATCTTTCTGCCTCTGCCTCTGATGGGATTAAAGGTGTGAGGTATGGTTCTTATCCATACTTATGTTTTGGTGAAGGTTTTTTTCGATTATCCTCATATATAACAGCCCATGGATTAAAAAATAACACATCTATTCATATTTAATTTACACATGCCCCAATTCACCCATTTCAAATATAACATTCAAGACTGCATATTCAGAGATCACTTTTATAGTTTGTTTCTTTGTTACTAGAGAAGTTTCCCTTAAGGTGTAGAGGAGAGAGAGAGAGGAAAGAAAGGAATGAAGGATTGAAAGGAATGGAGAGAGCAAGAAAATCAGAGAGAGACAATTGGAGTAAGAAAGGATAATGTGAGGGAAGACAAAGGGAGTGTGGTACAGAGAGAAACAAAGATGGAGAAAATGACCAAACTTGGTGGCTCCCACCTAGAATCTCAGCCCTCTGGCATGCTGTGATGGAGTGAAATTATTGAATGAGGCAGTGCTGAGAACAGACTGAGCAAGAGTCAAATCCTGTCTCTAATAAAATGTGAAAATTCATCTATGCATTGGGACAGGCACCTGTAGTCCTAGCCACATGGGAGTCTCAGGAGGAGGATTGCCTGTATTCTGGAGTCTGAGGTTGATATGATCTAGGCTGAGGTCATGAGAAACTATCCTAGGCCACATATGGAAAGGTTATCTCAAATATACCCATACACACACACATGCACAGACAAACAAACCAATAAAGATTATTATCATCTAAAAAGACCAGAATTACCTTGATGGTTCAAGCAAAGTGGACATGCTTAAGACCAGTGAAACTATAACCAAATTGATGCTGTAGCCTGGCAGAGTTAATTTGTAAGTTTCTCTCTAGTGGATGTTTTGGGTTAAGTGTCAAAGAGGTCCTTGAAATAGCGTTCCAGGGGCATTGCCTGTCTCAAAGTGGGTAGGATGCCAGCCCCACATAAGGAGGCTGGTGAATTCGAACCCGGCCTTTGCCAAACTGCACACACACAAAAAAATAGCCAGGTGTTGTGGAATCCTGTATTGCCAGGTACTCATGTGGCTGAGAAAAGAATCGCCTAAGCTCAGGAGTAGGACCTTGCTGCGACCTGTGATGCCACAGCACTCATGTGAGGGCGACAAAGTGAAAATTTTTCTTCAAGAAAAAGAGAATGAAAAAGAAATCGTGTCCTACTTAAGTGACTCCATGAAGTTATGCCAGCTTTGCTGCAGCCTGAGTCACACTGCTGTACAAAATCTCAACTGTTGTGTCAGCTCAGTACTGGGAATCTCAACTCTCTATAGAACCAATAAGGCACAAATGAGAGATCTCTTCTCTGTGTGTGTGAATGGAGGGGTAAGAAGGGTCCTGGTTCAAACCCTTGAGGGATACCAGTAGAAGTGAGCAGAAAAGGCCATGCAGTATTTTTGACCAGAAGCCTGATCCCAGGACATTACAGGATGAAATCACTACATGATCACTGTGGATAACATCACAATGAGTGTTGCCCTGGGTTACCATGTTTATCCTTAACCTTATTCCTGCTAAGCACGTGTAGTGGCTATCCGGGTTTGTCATTGGGTTCTGTTCTCCACACTCAATTTTTGCTTCCAAAGTTTGTTTGTGTATCCAGCCATGGCATTCAACTACCCTTCCTTTCCTTTTTACATTGATACAGGATTCTACCACTCAGGGCTAGACACAGAGGCCCCTCCATTCTCTAGGCCTAGGTGAGCTCAGAAGTCAAACTCCCATTTTCAGGCACAAGAAGACTCCCTTTTTTGGGACACACCCTCTGGGCTCTGATAAAATCATGAACAAAGGACACTGTGATGGGTTTGGGGGTGGTTCTATCTTGGGTACTTGGGCATACACCTTAATACCTTCTCAGGGACAAAGACTGTAAAGGACCACCTGCCAGCCATGTGTAATTCTCTAGACTTAAGATCCCTATATGCAAGAGCCCATGTGGAGACTCCTGAGAGAGTTCCTCAGTTCTTTCCCCCTTCCAGAAGCTCTGGTGCTTTTTATTTCTCCTGTATTCCTTTCTAACTGCTAATAAAAGTCCTATCATACCACTGATCTGCAGTCCGTGGGTTCGTTCTTCGAATCCCCAAGACCAAGGACCAACTGAAGAGTGAAATTCCAGTATCATATTTGGGGGCTCATCTGGGATTGAAGATCTGTGGTAAGCAATGAGTCCATTTACCTCTATCTTGTTTTTCTCCATAATCATGACACTGGAGACTAATAATTTGGATGCCCATTTGCCCCTAAAAGGTCATAGTGTGTCTGCTGACCTCCAGACCATGAGCGAGAGGCTGGTGAATAACAAACTTTCTAATTCCCCTTGGCTCCAAAAGAAAGGAGTGGAAGGAAATGTTAGAAGGCTAGAGAGCCAAAGAAATAGAAGCAACTACAAGAGGCCCTGAGGTACCCAGCAATGGTTACCAGCCCACAGCATCGACGGGCCTTTGGAAAATCATGCTCTGCCAGCTCTATCTTCTCTCCTCTCTCATGATCCCAAACTCTTCCATTTATCTTTATAGGCCTCTTCTGCTTTTCTCTCTCTCCTTGTAGTTTACATGCTTGGTTTGAATGTTGGTAAATGATTGCTTTATATACTAGTTAAGTTTGTATGGGCTCATTCTGGTATTTTTCAAATATTATAAGCATGTTTTGGATGTTGTAGCTGTCATAAGATCATTTTTACTTCTTATCATTGCATAATTAAATTCAATTGGCTATCTGTATAATTTAGAAAAAAGCTGAATAATTTTAACAGTTAGAGGCCAAGAAGCTGGCTCCATACAAAAAACAAAATAACTCCTCTATATGGCTTCTCTGGGCAACCAGGAGCCTATTAACAGAAGCCTTGGGGCCATTCTCCAAGACAAGACTGGTCCTTAACCCTTGGCTACAGTCCAGTCTCTTGAAAAGGAAGAAAGGCAGGACAAATGACCCCAGCTATTTGATTTTTTCCTGGTCTATTTGAGTAAATAGAAAAATTTAAAGTCATTCTAGGTTTCTCTAAGACTTCGCCTAGTTGTAGATGGTTATAATGCAAATTTTAAAGTGTCTCTCATTCAAACCAGCAGTGTAGAAGTGTTCCCTTTTCTCCACATCCACACCAGCATCTCTGGTTTTGGGATTTTGTGATGTGGGCTAATCTTACTGGAGTTAGATGATATCTAAATGTAGTTTTGATTTGCAATTCTCTGATGACTAAGGATGATGAGCATCTTTTCATATGTCTGTAGTCTGTGTGCCTGTCTTCTTAAGTTTCTCTTCAAGTCCCTTGCCCACCCTGAGATGGGATCACTTGTTCTTTTCTTGCTAATACATTTGAGTTCTCTGTAGATACTGGTTATTAAACCTTTGTTGGAGACATGACCTGCAAATATCTTCCCCATTCTGAGAGCTGTCTGCTTGACGTACTTACTGTGTTCTTTGCTGTTCAGAAGCTTTTTAGTTAGATCAGGTTCCCTAAGAGTATGTTCTCAAATACAGTAATGTATTTTTTGTGTTCATTCAATTGTCCAGGGGTCCTCCTCATAAAATATTCTCCATGGAAAAATTCTTCAAGTGCATTCCCTACCCTTTTGTCTAGTATTTTTTATGTTTTTATTTTAATTTTAATTTTTTATTAAATCATAGCTGTGTACATTAGTGCAGTCATGTGGTACAGTGTGTTGGCTTCATATACAATCTGAAATAATTTCTAGTATTTTTATAGTTTCATGTCCTAAGTTTAAATTTTTAATCCAGTGAGAGTCTATCTTAGTTAATGGTGAAAGGTGTGGGTCCAGTTTCAGTCTTCTACAGGTCACCAGCCAGTTTACCCAGAACCATTTGTTAAATAGGGAATATTTTCCACATTTAAAGTTTTTAAATGGTTTGTCAAAGATCAAATAACTTTAAGTAGCTGAGTTCATTTTTTGGTTCTCTATTCTATTCCATACATCTGCCTCTCTGTTTTTCTGCCAGTACCATGCTATTTTGATCACTATCGATTTATAATATCGGCTGAGGTCAGGTTATTGTGATTCATCCTGCTTTGTTTTTATTTCTGAGTAATGTCTTGACTATTCAAATTTTTTTATTATTCCATATAAAATGAAGTATTATTTTTTCAAGATCTTTAAAGTATGACACTGGAGCTTTAATAAGGATTGCATTAAAATTGCATATTACTTTGGGTAGTAGGGACATTTTAACAATGTTGATTCTTCCCAGCCATGATCATGGTATGTTTTTCCATTTGTTAAAATATTTAACTGTTTCTTTTCTTAGAGTTCCATAGTTCTCTTTATAGAGATCTTTCACATCCTTTGTTAGGTAAACTCCCAAATATTTCACCTCCTGTGGCACTACCGTGAATGGAATAGAAATGCAAACTAATATGTTCCTTTGGAAAGATGTTTGGAGAATACTTAGGGATCTAAAAATAGACCTGCCACTCGATCCTACAATACTTCTACTAGGTATATATCCAGAAGACCAGAAATCACAATTATAACAAAGATATTTGTATCAGAATGTTTATTGCAGCCCAATTCATAATTGCTAAGTCATGGAAGAAGCCCGAGTGTCCATCGACCCATGAATGGATCAATCAATTGTGGTACATGTACACCATGGAATATTATGCAGCCTTAAAAAAGATGGAGACTTTACCTCTTTCATGTTTACATGGTTGGAGCTCGAACATACTCTTCTTAGCAAAGTATCTCAAGAATGGAAGAAAAAGTATCTAATGTACTCAGTCCTACTATGAAAACAAGTTATAACATAATTACAGCCCAGGAATATAGGGGAGAGGGAGGGGAGGGGACAGAATGGATGGAGGGAGGGTGATTGGTGGGACTACACCTACAGTGCATCTTACAAGTGTACACGTGAAATTTACTAAATGTAGAAATCAAATGTCTTAACACAGTACCTCAATAAAAAAAGTATCTCTCAAACCTGAGTTAAATTATTGTTACCCTTTCAACTTTTGGGGAAAGAATGGGAGGTGGAAAACACAGCATTTCAGAACTGCTCATGGAAAAAAATCCTATTTTCCTTTGTTACTGGGATCTTAGACGTAGCTTATAGAATTAATGAAAGGTTAAATGTGCAAACACCACACAGGCATTTTCTCCAGGGCAGGGCTCATCCCCACTTTGATTGATACTCTGGAGCAGGCATAGAAAGGGGAAGAACTTGCATCAGGGTGGACCAGGCTCCCTGATACTTGGTTACTTGGGCTGTGCCGCAGGGAAGTAAGAAGCACAGGAGAACCAGTGGGTACTAAGCGCTACACTGGTAAGAGTGGCTAATTCCAGACAAGCGCAGGGGCTGAGGAGGCCACTTCCCTCAGCAATTCCCCCCCAAGCCAAAGGACACTTCCTTTTGTTCGGCTGGAAGGCTTCTTGGGTTGAACAGACGACGCTTTGACAACCCGGGAATACAGGGTGGGAGTGACTAAGATCCTGGATGTTTGTTCTTTCTTACAGATGGGTAATGTTCTCTTTCTGAGAACACCCACGTAACAAGTTCTCTTGCCAAGAGTACTGTCATCAGGTGGGATCAGGCTGACAGATACCTGACATTTCAGCCTGTGCTGCCAGAATACTGTCCTGGGCTGTTTTGTGAAGCACTGGAAAAAGTTTGATCCCCCGAAGCTGAAAATAGTAGAATTTATGGTTTTCTTCTGCACTCAGGCCTGGACTCAGT
>CAUYRH010101705.1:0-24242 GCA_963574655.1 Perodicticus potto | reverse complement strand
CCGGGCGTTGTGGCGGGAGCCTGTAGTCCCAGCTACTTGGGAGGCAGAGGCAAGAGACTCGCTTGAGCCCAGGAATTGGAGGTTGCTGTGAGTTGTGATGCCACAGCACTCTATCCAGGGTGACAGCTTGAGGCTCTGTCTCAAAAAAAAAAAAAAAAAAAAGTAGACCTACTGTCCAATCCAGCAATTCTGCTACTGGGTATCTACCCAAAGGGGAAGAAGTCATTTTATCAAAAAGATGTATGCATAGGCTGGGCATGGTGGCTAACACCTGTAATCCTAGCATTCCTGGAGGCCGATATGTGTGGATTGCCTGAGCTCAGGAGTTTGAGACCAGCTTGAGCAAGAGCAAGACCCTATCTTCCCTAAAAATAGAAAAACTAGCCCAGTGTTGTGGCGGGCACCTGTTTGTCCCAGATACTCAGGAGTCTGAGGCAAGAGGATTGCTCAGACCCAGGAGTTTGAGATTGCTGTGAGCTATGACACCATGGCAATATACAAGGGGTGACAAAGGGAGACTCTGTCTCAAAAAGAAAAAAAAAAAGACACCTGCATTCAAACATCTATTGCAGCCCAATTCACAATTGCAAAGGTCTAGAATCAACCCAGTGCCCATCAGTTCATGAGTGGTTTAATAAAATGTGTTGTATGTATACCATGGAGTACTACTCAACCATAAAAAGGATAAATTAATACCTTTTGCAATGACTTGGATGGAACTGAAGATGATTCTCTTTCCTAAGTGAAGCATCTCAGAATGGAAAAACAAAGTCCAGGCACAGTGGCTCATGCCTATAATCCCAGCACTCTGGGAGGCTGAGGCAAGTGGATTGCTTTAGCTCAGAAGTTCCAGACCAGCCCAAGCAAGAGCAAGACTCTGTCTCTAAAAAATAACCGGGCATTGTGGTGGGCGCCTACAGTCCCAGCTACTCAGGAGGCTGAGGCAAGAGAATCACTTGAGCCCCCAAGAGTTTGGGGTTGCTGTGAGCTATGATGCCACAGCACTCTACCGAGGGCGTCATAATGAACCTGTGTCTCACTATGAAAAGAAAAGGAAAAAGAAGAATGGAAAAACAAAGACCACATGTATGCACTATTAAATTCAAGCTAACTAATGAGCACAATGCCCACAGTGGGAAGTAAAGCTCAGTTGAAATCAGCTGGGGAGAGGGGAAGAGGAGAAGGGAATAACCCAACCTAATGGGTACAATAGACACTAGTTGGGTGACAGGCATACCTACAGCCAGGACTCAAGTATTACAAAAATGGTAATGGTAACAAGTGCTTTGTTGCACTTTGGCCCCAAAGTGGGTGGAGTTATCATTAGCAAATAAAATCTCACTATTCAGGTAGTGGCCATTCATAAACTGGCACAACCGTCCCCTGAGTAGTTTGACAAAGTGCACAAAAATCTTAAAAAAAAAAACACAATTTGCCCCAAACTCCATTCAAGGAACATGTGGGAAACACTCAAAGATGTGCATAAACGTGTAATTATAAGGATATTATATTGGATGCAGGAAAACCAAGAGCCGCATCCTTTGGCCAGTAACAGGGACTTGCAAAATAAAGTATGTATATCTAGGCTACCTAAAATGACCTAAAATGATTGTATAGAAGTATATTTATTGACAAGGGAAGTTGTCTAAAATATACTCAATTAAAAAAGAGGTTACCAGGTGATAAACACAAGAAGAAAAAATCATGTACTAGTCATGTACTGAAAAACAGCATTTCAATAAACAATGAAACAGATATACAACTATGGTCCCCATGAGATTATAGTAAGGCTGAAAAATTCCTATGGCCTATGACATCCTAGTTGCCCTAACACCATAGCAGGATGCATTACTCATGTGTTTGGTGATGCCAGCACAAACCTATTGGGCACAAACAATTATGCATAGTAAGTAAATAATTGATAATGATTATTAACTACTGTCACTGTAGTTTACTGTACTGTTTATGCGTTTACTGTACTATAATTTCCTCATTATTCTAGAGTGTACTACTTCTACTTATAGAAGTACACAGCCTCAGGCAGGTCTTTCCGGAGCTATTCCAGAAGAAGGCATTGTTATCACAGGAGATGTCAGCCCCATAGACCACCTTCCAGTGGGACAAGGTGTGAAAGTAGCAGACAGTGATACTGATGATAATGACCCTGTGTAGGCCTAGGCTAATGTGTGTATTTGTGTCTTAGTTTTAAAAATAAGTTTTTTAATAGAAAAAAGCTTATAGAATAAAGAAAAAGATTGTACGGCTCCACGATTTGTGTTTGTGTTTTAAGATAAGAGTTATTACAAGAGTCAAAAAGTTAAAAAATTTTTTGAGTCTATAAAGTAACAAAGTCACAGTAAGTTGAGTTTATTATTGAATAAAATATTTTTTGATAAATTTAATGCAGCCTAAGTGCAGAGTGTTCATAAAGTCTACAGCAGAGCACAGTAGCGTCTGGGCCTTCGCACTCCCTCACCACGCAGTCTCTGACTCAGAGCAACCACCGTCCTGCAAGCTCCTTTCCTGCCAACTGCCCTATACGGAAGTCCCATTTTCTTTTCATCTTTTATACAGCATTTCTACTTTACCTGTTCTATGTTTAGATTTACAAATACTTCGATTGTGTTGCAATTGCCTACAGCGTTCAGTGCAGTAACATGCTGTCCAGGTGTGTGGCCTAGGAGCAGTAAGCTGTCCCTATAGACCAGGTGTGCAGGGGGAAGGGGGGCGGTGCCGTCTAGATTGGGGCAGTACATTCCATGGTGTCACGTAGCAGCAGAAGCCCCTGAGGGTGCGTTCCTCAAAATACATCCTCACAATTAACCCACATGTTGACCACACCTGTAACAAAATGTTAATTCCTGCTTACCCTAATTTTTTCATTTTGCTTTTCTGAATTTTCTCATGTTTCTATGACAAGCATCACTTCTTGGTGTCATTGTGAGAAAACAGCTAACAACAAGACAAAAAGAAAGAACAAGTGGTCTTGAATGTTCCATGGAATTTGGAAACCTTGGGGAACACATTAAAAAAGTCCTAGAGGAAAAAGATCTATATTCAGAGTCCACAAAGGCAACCTGAAGGGTGAGGTAGAGTCTACAAGATGTCAAATCAGCTGGTAGTTGACTAATTTTCGTCCAATGCCATTTGGTTGAGGAAAATGCCAGAAGTCCTGAATCTTGCGGCGCCTGTGACTCAAAGGAGTAAGGCGCTGGCCCCATATGCAGAAGGTGGTGGGTTCAAACCCAGCCCCAGCCAAAAACTGCAAGAAGTCCTGAATCTCCTGCTTCCCCAGCTGATGCCACACTGACCTCTGGCCAGCCCCCCTTGGGAACCCATCAGCCTCAGTTCCTGTTATCTCTTGTTTGAGGTCAGCTGATCACCACAAAACCAAGGGAGGAATCAGCCACGCTCTGGGTCACTCGGACCAAGTCTGAGCCTGGAGCTCGCTACACCTCCTTCCCCATCCTGGAGAGGAAGGTGAAGGAGGGGCTTCTGGACAAACAGCCAGCCAGTGCTTGCCAAACCATCACCAAGACGGATAAGGCACGGGGCCCAACGCCGAGTGTCTGCTGAAGAATGTGATGACTCAATTTTTTAACTTACACACATGCAAACAGTGCTCACACAGTGGAGCAGCTGAGAAGTATCAGTTCTGGTTTTTTGCAGTTGCTGCATTTTCCGATTGATGATTGCTTCACTTTCTACAAATGTCCTCCCTGGTCATCTCCTTAGCCGTCTTGCTTTACTGAGAACCCTGAAATTCCTTGCATCTCTAGAGTGCATAAACCTGTTCAAAACCCTGACACAGCCATGGAAATGCTAGAAATTCTTTCCAGCCAGTCCTTTCTCTGAAAATGCTTTTGTGTGGCTAAAGTTCTAATAATCTTGCAGCGCATAAAGCCTCCCGAAATCCCCTCAGCGTGTTTAGATGGATCTGAGAATACTTGGGTAATTTCAGGAGAGGTTTTGTTTGCCCCAAGAATAAAGGCCCCTTAGCACAAGCATCACACTGGATCCAGAATTCTGTTTTATAAAGTTCTGGAGAACCATGCTCAGTTCTTCTGAACACAGATTTGCTTGTTCTGAGGACAAGACCAAAGCCACAGCTTTCAAGGCCATCTGGTAGGCCCCTGATCACTTTCTTACGTTTTGAGAAAGAGACAAAGGGAAGGAAGAAGAACTTCAGCATTTTTGTTGTTGTCAGATGACCAGCATTTTTTTCTAGTGGGTGTGGGCTTACAGCAAGGGTTAGCAATGCAGTGTTAGAACACTTGTTAGATGAATGAGTGTTTTGTTTAGTTTTGTTTTTGAGACAGAGTCTCACTCTGTTGCTCTGGGTAGAGTGCCCTAGCATCATAGCTCAACCTCCAACTCTTGGGCTTGAGCAATCATCTTGCCACAGGCTACCAAGGAGCTGGGACTGCCAGCACTATGCCTGGCTAGTTTTTCTATTTTTAGTTGAGACGGGTCTCACTCTTGCTCAAGCTGGTCTGGAACTCCTGAGCTCAAGCAATCCACCCACCTGAGCCTCCCAGAGTGCTAGGATTGCAGGCATGAGCCACCATACCTGGCCTGTGAATGAGTTTGGAGAGACACTTAGAGTTCCAAATGAGAACAACTCCAACATAAGAATTAAGCGAAGGGAAACTTAGTGTCTCAAGAAAATGAAAATTTTAAGAGTGAATTTGGCTGGATACATAATTCAGGCAAAAAATGGAATTTGTCAGTCTCTCTCTTGCTAAATATAGTACTCATCTAATTTCCTCAATGTTGGCTGTATTCTTAGCAGACTATCAAACTGGAACCCCAGAGAACTCAGGTGTTCATCAAATTAAAGAAAGAGTACTTTTCTCTTTAAAAAAAAAAATTCCCCTAGCTTTATCAAGGTAGAACTATTAAAATTATATATATTTATGCAATACAACATGATGTTCCAATGCACGCATACATTGTAGAATGATTAAATCAAGTCAACTAATGTCTCTACCACATCACATACTTACCATTTTTTTGTGATGAGGACATTGAAGTTCTACTCTTTTAGCAACTTTCAAGTATATAATAGCATCATTATTAGCTATAGGCATATGTTGTGCAGTAGACCTTCAGAACTTCTTTATCCTGTCTTATTAAAACTTTGAGTAATTTGACCATCATCTTCTCATCCTCCAAATTCCCAGTCCCTGGCAACCACTGTTCGACCCTCTGCTTCTACACATA
Source organism: Perodicticus potto (assembly GCA_963574655.1). Classification (NCBI taxonomy): domain Eukaryota; kingdom Metazoa; phylum Chordata; class Mammalia; order Primates; family Lorisidae; genus Perodicticus; species Perodicticus potto. Next base: position 19,019 of record CAUYRH010101705.1, on the reverse strand, counting down.
CATTATGTCATGCGGTATTTGTCTTTCATTGTTTAGCTTTTTTTCATTTAGCATAATATCCTCCAGGTTCATTCTTGTTGTTATAAAAGACAGGACTTCCTTCTTTTTTAAGGGTGAATAATATTCCATTATATACTTATGGAATATATATGTGTTCATCTCCTCTTCAGCATCTCTGAAAATGCTTTTCTGTTGCTAAATCTCTAATAACCTTACAGCACATAATACCTCCCCAAATCCCCTCAGCGTGTTTAGATGGGTCTGAGAATACTTGAGTAATTTCAGGAAAGGTTTTGTTTGCCCCAAATATGTATATTTGTATATATATACATATATATCTCCACTCATCTACAGTGGACACTTAGGTTATTGCATATCTTGGCTACGGTGAATAATGTGCAATGAACATGGGGCGGAGATATTCCTTTGACATACCTGATTTTACTTTCTTTGGATATATACCCAAAGTGGGATTGCTGCATCCAAGGGTAGTTCTATTTTTAAGTTTTTGAGGAAACTCCATACTGTTTTCCTTAACAGCTATACTAATCTATTATATATTTCTACCAACAGGGTGGAAAGGTTCCTTTGTCTCCACATTCTCACCAATACTTGTTTTCTTTTGTCTTTTTGATAATACCATTCTAACTGCAGTGAAGTAGTATCTCATTTTAGCTTTGATTTGTATATCTCTGATGATTTGTGATATTGAGCATTTTTTCATATATCTATTGGCCATTTGTATATCTTCTTTTAAGAAGTGTCTATTCAGGTCCTTTGTCCACCTTTTAATCAGGAATCAGGTCCTTTGTTTTCTTACTATTGAATTTTTGAGTCCCTTATATATTTTTGGTATTAACTCCTTGTGGCGGTTAAAACAACTCCATCTTGGATGCTATTCTGCCATTTTGACTTCTGATTAACCCCTGTTCCAGGAATGCCTCGAGATTTCTATTTTATCTACTCTTACTGAAAATCTTGCCCTTACTTTGTTTTGACCATAAATCCTGCCCTTAGGCAGATGCACATAGCATTCATCCTCTCTCTGATTGGTCCAATTGTCCTACACATTCCTTCCCTATGGTGTACAAGCCCTTGATCTGGGGGAGAGTGCCATGGGACTACCATCTCATCTTGTCTCACTGAGCCTGAAACAGGGCTTCTGTTCTTAAGACCCTATTAAATGTTTCTTTGTTTCACTTCACAGCTTCCTGGGACTTTGAGGGTAGGTTTGCATAGACCTATGAAATGCAGGACATCCCTTATTAGATGTATGATTGCAAAAATTTTCTCCCATTCTATACATTATCTCTCATTGTGTTGATTGTTTCCATGGTTGTGAGGAAACTTTTTAGTTAGCTGCAATCCCATTTGTCTATTTTTGCTTTTGTTGCCTGTGCTTTGGAATCATATGCTAAAACATCATTGCCTAGACCAACATCACGAAGTATTTTCCTTATGTTATCTTCTAATACTTCTACAGTTTCAGGTCTTATATTTAAATCTTTAATACATTTTGAATTGATTTTTTGTATAAAGTGTGAGATAAATATCCAATTTCATGCTTATGCATATGGACATACAGTTTTCTCAATACTATTTAATGAAGAGACTTTCCTTATTGTGAGTTTTTGGCACTTTTGTCAAAAATAAATTAATGGCAAATAAGATGGACTTATTTCTGGGCTTTCTATACTGTTCCATTGGTCTATGTGTCTATTTTTGTGACGGGATCATGCTGTTTTTATTATTGTAGCTTTGTAGTAGATTTAGAAATCAGGCAGTATCATGCCTCTGGTTTTGTCCTTTTTGCTCAAAATTGCTTTGTCTATTTTGGATTCTTTTCTGATTCCACATGAATTTTTGAATTTTCTTTTTCTATTTCTGTGGCAAATGCCACTGGAATTTTGAAAGGAATTACATTGAATCTGTAGATTGTTGTGGGTAGTAAGGACAATTTAATAATATGAATTCTTTCAATGCATGACTATGGGCTTTCTTTCCATTGATTTGCATTTTCTTCAATTTCTTTCATCAGTGCCTTACAGTTTTTAGTGTACAGGTCTTTTACCTATTTGGTCAAATTCATTCCCTTTGATTTTGATGCTATTGTAAGTAGTGTTGTTTTTTTTATTTCCTTTTTAGACAGTCCATTATTAGTGTACAGAACACTACTGATTTTTTACATTGATTTTGTATCCTATAACTTTACTATGTTTGCTTATTAGTCCTAATAGTTTTGGGGTAAAATTTTTAGGAATTTCTTTTGAGAATATCATGTCATCTATGAACAGAAATAATTTTTCTTCCTTTTCAATTTGGATGCTTTTATCTCCTTTAAAAGTAGTTCCACACAAGTCTTAAACTGAGTGTCATGTTGGACAGGCCTTAATGATATGCTCTCTTTGAATACATAAGGTGATTTGGAAAATGAATTAAGCTGATTGCCCGTGCCCTCTCCCAGCTCCTCCAAAGGGGAAATGAGATAATATTATCAGAAGAAGAAAGAAAGGATAAGGTCAGACAAAAACACTGGATGCCCTCCACCATAGTCTTAGATAACAAAGACTGCTAGGGCACAAGCAAGAGCTTCCCAAGGTTCAGCAATTCCACAGCCAATCAGTCAATGGCTTATAAGCTCAAAGGCTTCAGAAAGAGTGGGGGAAACAACTTCTAGAAGCACCCACACTTAGGAATTGAATCATCACAGCTTCTAAATAGCAACCTAAATTCAGGAACATGTAGGGACTCAAGGGAGCAGATATATTTCATGAAAGCTTCATAGAGAATATGGAACTGTCACAGTCTCAAAGGATGGGTAGGATTTAGACTGAAAGATGGAGTAGGAACATTCCAGACCCACAGGAATAAAGGCAAAGAGTCTGGAACGACAGCAGGGGAGGAAGGGCCACAGCTTCCCAGTGAGATCAGCCTACAGGGGAGGCAGAGGCACCCTGGCAAGAGCAGCAAGGACTCAGAGGCTCCAGACGGGCCTGGCCTTGCTGAGAGTAGTGGTTAACTTTCATTCTGTCCTCTTCCTCTTTTGCTTGGTCTCTAATGTTTGAACATTGTCAATATTTCAGTTTTACCTTCGTCCACATATAGGCTTTTTTTCTGTATTCTAATCATTCTGAGGAGCAGAGTTGCAGAGTTTGAGCTGGCTCAGCCTGTGAGCCACATGCAGGAAAGCCTTCCCAAGGCCCCTGGCCCACAGTGGTCTGAGCAAGCCAAGGGGCTTGCATGCTCTTGCACCATCTGCCACAAGACTAAGGTCACCTTGCTTCCATCAAGGTGTTGGGGCTGCCACGAAATAGCTGCATGTTGACAAAGTCAAGGCATCCTGTTACTAAGAGATGTAGTAGTTGATTTAGATCACTTGGGAGCAGAAAGGAGTATCCATTGTCACCCAGGAGAAAGCAAGGACCTGTAGGACAGGGTCACAGAGAAGGTAAGGGGCAGAGAAAGACGAGGAAAAGAAAAGGTTGAGAACAAGGAGTCTCTTCCGAGTTTGGAAAGGCAGAAAAGTAGGAGACCTGGACGAAGTGAAAAATGCAGGCTTGGAGTCAGAAAGATCTCAGTTTGAATCTTTTGCTTACTAGTTGTGGGACAGTACTTAAGCTCTTCAAACTGCAGGCCTGTCATCAACAAAGCAAAGTTAATAACACTTTGGTTTTATTGCAAGTATTAATCAAAGTGAAGGAACTGCCTGGTACTTAAGATCATTGTTCAGACACTTCCCTGCTGTGAGTCCTCAGACAGATTCACCTCCCTAAAGTGCAATTTCTGCATCTGTGAAACAGGAATGACAAAGCACCTAGCTCACCGGGTGGTAGTGAGGTTTACATAAGGTAACGCACAGGAGGAGCTCAGCATGGTGCTGGGCAATAGTCAGCACTCAGGGAGAGCTAACGATGGTATGACAGTGGTGCTGGTGATATTAATCATATCAGTCAGGATGCCTGCAACTGCATGTGACAGAACACCCAAAGAGAAGGGACTTCAACTGCCTGAATATGTCACTATTCACATGACAAGAAGTTCCAAGGTCCAAAGTTTTCAGAATGTGTAATTTATTCTCCAGAATTGTCATCAAGGACCTAAGTTCTTTTCTGCCTCCACTCTGAATTTCTTAGCATGTTGGCTGTTTTTGAACTTGGATTGTTCCCCTCATGGACACAAGATAGCTGCCACTACTCCACGTATCACATCTTCTAACCATCTGCAAAAGGTAAAGAGCGAAGGAAGAGACCACTCTTTCTTAAAACAAAAGAAAATTGTTCTGGGAAACACCCTGCACCAGCAGATTTTTTTCCCTTATATCTCATTAGCCAGAATTGCATACACATACTGATGCTTAAATCTATTGGGGCCTCTCAAGAGATGAATAAAATCATGGCTCTGCTACCATGGGAGAAGGTGGGCATGATTGTTGAGAAGGCAACCAATATCAACCACCTCAAAGATGATAACTATGGGCTCGTAGAGGACAGAGTGCCGGGAGGACAAAGAAAGCCACACCCGGGAGAGGGGGAAGAGGTGCTTCAGCCATTTAGTGGAACTCTAGGAGTCACAAAGCTCTAAACTGAATTCTTGGCATTGCCACTTTCTAACTGCGTGAACCTCTGCAAGTTGTTTACTCTGCCTTTGTCTCCACAGCTGTAGAAGGTCACCGTCTAAAGGACACTTGAAAATAAAATTAAGCCACATGGAGTAAGTGCTCAATAAATAAGTGAAACTAATATTAGTACGTCTGGCCTAGCAGCCAGCGCAGAAGGCTACTTCACTAAGGATGGAAAGCTTGTTCAGAACGAGGGGAAGAAATAAGGAGCCAAACAGGATTCAAACTCTGCTCCCTCAGCCACCATTTAGGACCCGTGTAACCTTGGGAAGTTACTGAAACACTCTGTGCCTCCATTTTCTCCTCTGCACAATGGACCAATAGCTCATTCAGTTATGAAGATTAAACAAGCTGATCGAGATGCCTGCTGTGTAAACTGTGAATAAAAGTCAGCCGTTGTTAGCGGTTTTTCTCTGACTATCACGAAGGTGGTGTTATCCTATTCTGTCTCCAATTCCCTTTGCACATGGGCATGACGAGAGCAGCAGTGAAAACCCTGGTTTCAATTCTTGCTTCTGTCAGGAGCCACCTGGCCTCTGAGTAGCAAGAACTCTTCAGTGATGTGATCGGCCCACTTACCTCTCCAGAGATGAGCGGCTCCAGATAAAATGTTCTGAAGACTGCGTGTCAACATCTGATGTCTCATTATTTATACTTATTATCTCCTGCCTTCTGGTATTTGTCTTAATTGTCCTTGTCACCTATACTTTTCTTTGGCTCCCTGCATGGAGCTCTTTCTTACACTATGTCACGATACTTACTGTAATCTCCAGTATCTCTATTTTCTCTTCGACCCAAATCTTTATACATCATTACTAATAATCTCCTAAATTTGCCTCAAACTTTTATTATAGGACAATGATGAGTATACAGAGGGTGCCAAAAAGATGTATGCACATTTTAAGAAAGAAAGAAAGAAACTGTATTAAAAGTCTAAATAGGTATATATTGAGTGTTACAATTTTAATATAGCTTTTTTCTTTAAGTGTGTATACATTCTTTGGCACCCTCTGTACATATATATATATTTTTTTCTTTCTATTTATTTTAAATTCATCTGTTTTGCCACAGCCCACAAAGACTAGGATTGAGTCAGCATGTGTAAAATGCTAAATAAGCATATAATAGTGCTTATTATAAATGCTAAATATTTCAACAAGTATTTGTTGAGCTCCTATTATACACACAACATCGTGCCATGGAGATGACTCACAAGCTCCTGGCCTCAGGGAGCTGACATATTCAGTTTGGGAGTTTGTGGCTAAGTAAACACTACACACATAAACACTTCCAAAATAAAGAGTGAAGTAATGATATCCTTTTAGACAGATTGATGGATTTCAAAGATTTTAAAATGTATGTAACTAAAAACAAAAACCACTGAAAGCATTCACTTTTAAACAAGGAATCTTCTTGAACAACCTTTAAATACTTTAGCATGGCATTCTAACCAACGGAGCCAACAGGCCACTTTAACGTTAACTTTTTAAATGTTTGAGATGATATCGTTTTCCCAGAATGAACGGAACCTATATGATAAGTTGCTAAAATTGTATTTAGATATTTATCGATGCCCTTTGTTCATCCTTTTTGGATTCTGTCTGAAGATGGGATAGACACTGGGGGTAAGTCCCAGAATGTGATTATGACTTCTAACTTAGGTGTTTAACCCTCAGAAAACATGGTACTAACCAGGGTGCCAGAGGGAAAAAGCCTTTATTGGATGGAAGGTGAAATGAATTCCTTTTCAGGTTTCTCTTTCACTCTTTGTTCTTGGTGGCAAACAACAGAAACCTATTCTGACTATATTAAGAAAAAAATATATATTAGAAGGTTTTAGGAACTCTCAGACCCACGGGAGGCTACAGGTCAGGCTTGGAAACAGGCTGAAATCAAGGCTGCCCCACTGTTGAGGTATCAAGACCACAGCCAGGCACACTCCTAACATTCCAGAAGCCTCGGACAAGAGTCCAAATGGAGTCCATGACCTGAGCCCACAGCCCACCCACTCTTTCATCCCAGCCCCAGCCCCATTTCTCACCAGAAGTGGCCTGAAGCATGCTGGTGAGAACACTCAGCCCTTCTGTCCAGACTCTTTCTACACACCGCTGTCCTTCCCACACTGATGGTGCCCTGATCTCTCACAGACTTGGAGCCCTTTTGGCAGGAAACCTCAGGATCCTGGATACACAGAGTATTGTCCAGAAGGGAGGATATGGGCTCTGGGTAGGCAGAAGTGAAGCCAGAGGAGATCAATTTGGGGCCCTTTCTGGAGTGCAGGGGCCCTCTTGTCCAGAGTTAGAAGAGATACTGCTTACAGCAAAGGTCTGTCACAAGGAAAGACTCCTCTGGGCTACCTGGAACCACACTGCTGGTGTGAACCCCCACCGCTAACCTCACCACACTGGGACACCGCTAACCTCGCCACACTGGGACATCACCCTCTCAAAAGGCCTGGTCTGGGTGATATCATTCAATGGCCAAACCCAAGTCACCTGTCTTCCCCAAAGCTACTCTAGGCAAGAAGAAACCCCATTTGGGCTTCCTCCCACCATCATGGTACAGAAGGAGAAAGGGAATGTACAAAAGAAAACCAGGGTACTGTAAATAAGGGTGATTAGTTGGATAACCCCAAAGCACAAACGTTTACAGCTGTCCCTTAGGACTCTATGATTCTTAGTAGTTGTGTACTCTGTGCTAGATCTAGTAGCATTACCATTGCCAAACACCCCTAACAAACACTTCTCTAGTCATACCAATTTGGGGAGGGGTATACCCATCTCTATAACCTCAGAGGACAAAAAAGGCATTTATTTTATTTAATTATTGCTGGCATCTATCCACTTTCCTATACTTTTTCATGTACTTCACCTCAACCTGAAAGGTTTCTTTTCTCTTGGAACTTATTTATAAATAAGCAAGAGAGCAGGTATGCACCACATAGCAACATTTCAGGCAACAATGGGCCGCACATACAATGGTGGTCTCATTAGATTATAATACCATATTTTAACTGTACTTTTTCTGTGTTTAGATCCACAAATACTTCCCATTGTGTAGCAGTAGTCCGTACAGTAACATGCTGTACAGGTGTGTAACCTGGGAGCAGTAGTCTGTAGCTTGTGGCCTGAGTGTATAGTAGGCTATACCGCATAGATTTGTGTAAGCACATCCTATCATACTCACACAAAGATGAAATCGGTTAACAACGCATTTCTCAGAATGTATTCCTATTGTTAAGCAATATACAACTGAGCTAAGAAAAGTACCGTAGACCATCCACTTAAAATCCCTCTGATGAGCACAGGACTCCAAGAGTCCTTTGTATTGCAGAGGACAAAGCCAGTTCTAGTTTAGAACTGTGCTAGAATGGGACAGGAAAGAGACACATCCACTGTAGCACTTTCCTGACACCAATATCCATCCTGGACACACATCCAAGACCCTAGTCAGGGAGAGAAACAGCAAGGAAGTAGTTTGGAGCATCGCAGAATCCTCACTGTATTATTAGGCAGCTCGGACTGTCACAACCAACTACCAGAGACTGGGTGGCTCAAACAATACAAAATTTATTTTCTGACAGTTCTTGAGGCTAAAATTTCAAGAGCAAGGTGCCAACTAATCAGTTTCTGTTGAGAGGTCTCTTCCTGGCTCACAGATAGCCACCCTCTCACTATGTATTCACATGGCCTTTATTAGGTTGAGAGAGGGAGAGAGAGCAAACATGCTTTCTGGTGTCTCTTCTCAGAAAGACTCTAATCTTATGGAATAGGGGCCCCACCCTTATGATCTCATTTAACATTCATTACTTCCGTAGAGGCCTCATCTCCAAAAGAGTCTTACTGGGGGTTAGAGCTCAACATACAAATTTAGGGGAGACACAGATATTCAGCTCACAACACAGTGTCCTTGAGTTTTGGTGTCTATTTCTACATTTATTAAAAAAGAGGGGTCCAGGCATTAGTGTGCCAAAAAACAAAAGTTATTGAATGAAAGCTTCAAGCACCCATGCACATACACAAGGAAGGGAAGGAAACCATCTTTTAGAAACATAGAAACTTATAATACTGTAATGAACAAAGACATACTGTTAAGTGCTAAAAGCAAGTTGATGAGCACTGTGATGAGCATGGTACTAACTATGTACAAGTAAGGAGGAATTACATACACATGGATACTTGCACATGTCTGAAATATCTCAGAAGATACTTGAACAAAGTGATAAAAGCAGTGGCAAGAACTGGTGGTTTGGGCCTAGGAGTATAAGGGCATTTTTCACCAATTCTCTGGTGCAGTTCAGCCTGAAAAGTGTTGTGAAAGCAAACAAAAGTTGGGGCACACTGGTTTACAATATTGCCCCGCAGATCTGAAAAAGAACAGAAGATACTTCAATTTAGAAGAAATGATAAAGAACATAACTTAAGAATGTTTATATAGAATAGAATTTTTAAAAGAGAGAGAAATGCATTTGCACTTAAACCAGTAGGAAAATGAGCTGCAGAGCTGCAGAGTGTGTACCAGCCACGCCTAACCCCTTTCAGAGGACATATGTCTTTTATTCCATCTCCTAGGACCAAATCCTTCAGCAGATGGGCTGGTTTTAAAGAAATCATTGGGGGAATCCATGATTAATTAAAGCCTGGATGTGCTTCCAGAATTTATTTTCTTTGTTTCCTATTTATTTCTCATGCAGTGGAACCACAAGAATCAGCAACATTATTTTCTAACCTTTGGAGAAATTACTAAACGTGGGCCAAGCAAACAGTAAGAAGCCAAGAGGCAAAATGTCATCATATACTTTTTGGTGCAAAGTTGTGGGAGAAGCACAAGAGGAAGCACCAAATGTTTTAGTCAAATTATAGGAAATTACTGAAACATACTCAGAAACACAGAACAAATCTGTTAAAGAGAAAAGGAATTTGAAGTAATGGCAAAGGTGAACATGGGCCACTATGAAAAAGAAATGAAAATCCACATGACTCCTAAAGGAGAAAGAAAAAAGGAATTCAAGTAATTGTTCTATTGACTAAATACTATAAGGTAATTGCAAAATTACAGGATTTTGTTGACATTCTGAATATATCCAAATACTTTTTTTTTTTTTTTTTTGCAACAGTCTCACTTGGATACCCAGCCTAGCCTACAGCAACCTCAATCTATCTGGGCTCAAGCAATCCTCCCGCCTCAGCTTTCTGGGTAGCTAGGACTACAGACACACACTGTGATGTCTGGCTAATTTTTTCTATTTTTAGTAGAGACAGGGTGTCGCCATTGCTCAGGCTGGTCTCAGACTCCTGAGCTCAAGTGATCCTTCTGCCTCAGCCTCCCAAAGTGCTAGGATTTGAGGTGTGAGCCACCATGCTCGGGCAATAAATACATTTTTCATTAGTAAAAAAGGTAAGAATGATGTTATCTACTATTCGAAAAAACACAGGAATCCTCTAACATTGCTTAAATAATTAAGTAAATAATTAAGATTTACTCTTATCTGTTAAAAACGTGAATTGAAGAATAAAAGCACACTTGGTATTTAGCTCCGGAAAACACAAAGGGGGTAAATAAAGCTTCCAGAATGCTACAGTGGTACCAGATAGGGATGCCCTGATTTCCATCATTGCACTTGATTCTGAGGCTCTGGCAGGATCCTTGACTCGCTAACTGTGATTTCTAGCAATTGCCATGTTAAACAAGAACAGAGGGTTTTGAGTTCACATTTAGTATGCAGCCCCTTTCTCTCAAAAGAAACCTACCCTGGGGTATCAGCCCTTCATCATTGCTCAGAAGAAAAATGTGAGTAAACAGAAAAGTGGGCAACAAAGGTAAAGCAGAGCTAGGAGATAGATTACTAAAGAAGAGGCCTCTATCCCCCCAAAAGGAACAGGCAGAAGGGGTAGCAGCTTTGTTACTGACACTTGTGTGTGACCACTTTAGAAACTTCATCTGAATTAATCCTTACAACAACTCAGAGAGGTGGCTGTTATTGTCTGTGGTCTTCCAATGAGGAAACAGGAAACCCTTGCCCAAAGCCACTCGGCTTCAAGTGTGGAAGGCACTTGGATGGGGTGGGGGTTGGACAGCCCCAAATCTCCCTCCTGCTCCTAACTTCGCTTCTATCAGGGTCAACCTAGTTTCACATATGGCCTGTATTCCCTTGCGCTCGAGTTAATTTGTAAGATTGTCCTACATTTTTCTTTAGAGAATGACTCAATTTGAAGGTACTTCATCACCAGGGCACAAACATCTTTTCTAAGTGGGTACTGTTTCGGCTAATTAAGGAAGCCTGGACATGGAACAGCCTGGGAGGGCAGTCTCTGACTCACCCTCTTTGGCTTCATCTATGAAAATGGACCCTGAGGATTCAAAAGCAGAGCGATGATAGAAAGCAGGACTGGGCACCACCCTTCAGCTTGTTGGAAAACATTTGAACATGGCTTCTGTCTGACCCAGAAATAACTCTTCTACAACTGAAATCTGTTTAGACACTCATTAAAAATATCTCTGCCTCTTCTTTCTCCCAAGGTGCCTCCAGAGCCACGGCAAATCTCAAAGCTCAAGTATTCCAGAATGCTTCCTCCCATTGGCAAAGAGGACGAAAGCTGTCTAATTTTAGGGTCTAACAGTTGGCATGCAATTAAAACTATATTTATTATCGGCCTCAGAGGAGACTAATTTATTTATGGGTAAATTAGGATCATTGCAATATAAACATGCTCCCACGGATCAGGAATTTGCTGTGCTCAACCAGGGACAGGAGAACTCTGCCACTTTTACAACACGGGGCTTATTGTTTCAAAACAAGCAAAAGGTCAGACACCTTTAGTCTATCTTTTAACTTCAGTCCCAAATGATGCAGCAGGGTTATAGCCAATACTGTCTATGTATGTATGTTAGCATTGGTAATGACCTGAGTTATTTGATGATAAGAGATTATAAATAAAAAATGTGTTCTCCTTCCTGAAAAGAAAGGAAATTAAACTGGTGCTAAAGTTCAGACTGATAGTATTTTGTTTCTCTTTCTGGTTTTGTTTTTGTTTTTTGCTTTGAAAACTTTACCGAGAAAAGATTTAGATCAGGCTACAGGAATCTAACCGTGGTGGCTTACTCTGTGTCATGGATTTGTTAAATTAGAGGGAAGCACATCTTATATTTAAACAATGAGAAAAGAAAACTAAATAAAATGGCTGATAATATGTTATCATTGTGTTCCTGAGAAAAGGGTTACGGTAATACTCCCACCTGCCAATTCTGTATCATCTCGACTTTCTTCTTTACGAGTTTTCCAATCAAATGAGAGTATGTCCTCACCTCCAACACATTGGTTTTATAAAAAGATTAAAGCATATAAAAAATACAAAAAGCACATGTTCCCAGCTTTTAAAAAACTATATCACAATGTTCTATGTGGGGTAAGACATTTTTTTCTTCAACTTATTTTTGTGTTCGGATGTAGGAAAAGCAGTGTGAAACATACAGCCGGGACTTCGTTCCACAGCTCTGTCATGTCTGTACTTTCCCCAGATTGAGGACGTAGGATTTTTGGTGACCTGTGACCAGGTTCTCTTGGTTATTCGCTCTTGCTCCTTCTTTTCCTGCCTCAGGCAGTTATGCCTTGGCCGTGGTGTAACTACTTCCACACGATTTCTAACCAGAACCTTCCAGGTCAAAGGCATCCAGCAAAAAGAAACAGAGAAGTGGTAACTACCCTTGAGCCCTCGTCCCTCACGCGCAGAGTCGCCCTCCCCTTGGGTCACTCTCATTAGGAACCGCCCCTGGTCTCGTCCCCTCATTTCCATTCTGTCCCTGGTCCCCTTCTCCTCCATCTTTCACCTGGACTACAAGAAGAGCCTCCCAAAGGTTTCCCAGCTTCTACTCACAACTGATTCTCCAGGCAGCAGCCACACTTAGCTTTCAATAACGAAGCACGTGTGAGGACCTTCTTGTGGCTTCCCAGGACAACCAGAACAAAACAAAAGTCCTTCCCATGTCCTACAAGGCATGATATTAAAGCATAGTCAGCCTCCTCCATGCATAACTGTGCCCATGACTTGCCTTGCTCAGGCAAGCGAGCGCCCACCTCAGGCCCAGCAGTCCACCTCCGGAGCCTGGCACAGCTTGGTCCTTCCTGCCTCTCTAGTCTCAGTTCAAATGGCAGAGCCTTGCAGAGGCCCCAGTGATCAATTACCCTATGTTGGCACCCAAACCCCATTCCCACTCACTCTGCATCCCGCTACGCTGCAGCGTGTGTGGTCTGAAATTATTTTTTTGTGTGTCTCTTCAACGGGAAAATAAGCTCCATGAGAATAGAAACTTTGTCTTAATTGTTACTGATTTTCCAGCCCCTGTACCAGCACCTCTCACCTGGTATACTCCCAGTGAATACTTTTTGTGGATGAATGAATTTTCCTATTTCTGAACACAATATTTGTTCCCATGAGCTATTTATGCACTCTGTTATCATATTGGAGAAAACTGATGTGAGTGCTGCAAAGGTAAGGGTGTAACAAACAAAAATGGAAGGAACCTGAGAATCCCTGTTACTTCAAGTAACCTCCTGCATTGTACCAAGAGGTAATGTCACTGAAAGACTCTGGGAATTCCCTACTCTTATAACTCTTAAGAAAGTTCAGAGATCTTAACTAACTCTTAAGAAAGAGATCTTTGGCAAGAATGCATATTCACCTGATGGACGTATTTCATAGAGGATAAAACATGACAAGGACATGCCTGGTTTTTGGCAGATAAAGGAAACTAGAGATCAAGTCTAGGCCTCTGTCTTGACATCATAGAACTTGCCCCGTCTCCCTTGCAGCTTTGATCTAACTCTGACCCTGTGTTAGTCCCTGGAAATGGAAGAGGACACATAGTAAGTAGAGCAGCAAGAATTCTGCACTTGGAGCCAGAAAGCAGAGGCTCGAAGTTATGATCACTGAACTTGGAAGCCTTGTGACCTTTAAGCTTCAGACAAGCTTATTCCACCATCTGTGAAGTGGCGGTAACACACCTCCTTCCCGGGTTATCGTGGAGTCTGAAATGTGACCTTCATGGGGCGAGCCCAGTGCTCACATAGGAGTGTTCATTTCCTTCCATCCTTCAAACTCTTTATCTCTTTTCTTTTCTCAAATCAAACACAAAAGAATGATTTGATTTGCCAAACATGCTTCCAGAGCATCAATATATATATAGGCTTTTAAGGTTTGGTTTCTGAGCCTCAAGTAATCAGATGGATTATGTCTAATCAGCCAGAGGTGCCCTCTCCTTTGGCTGGTAACAGCCGTGGATTTTGGAAACACATGGCCTTTGCCGCATTTTCTTCTCTGAGCATCACTTCCATGACAAGCTGCTTTCCTCAGAATGTATCAGGAATTCTGTTTCTTAGCAACACCTCTCCCACAGGCAATACAAGACAGAACATAATTCCCTTTGGGCATTAGGAATCTGCTCATAATACTGAAAATATTGCTAATTTTTCTTCACATGCAGCATCAGAAATCAGATTCCACCCTTGGAACACAATACAATTGAGACCCTTCAAGGTGAAAAGTTTAGCCCATTTCTCATTCCAGGGCCTGCTATTTCAGGATTAATTCATAAGGGTATTATAGAACTTCAATGTCTTAGGTCTCATGGCCTTGCTTGTCATGATTCAGAATTAAGAACGGAGGCTCTCTAATTTTAAGCTCTTTTCTCTTACTACCTTCCAAGTTAATCTTTCAAGAAAGGATATCGACTTACTTTGACTAATAGCTACAATTTTCAGTTTTATATTCTACATTTCAAAAAATAAAATTTTTCTATTTTTAATCGCATATAATATAAGGTCATTGTAGACCTAAAGTTCATTTAAAGGTTAAAATTCAAATAAATCTAGTATTTATGGGCATATTAATGATCTACATTTCCACCAAATAATAATACTGGCTCCCGCATTTATTAAAAAATTATTAAGTGCCAGGTGCTCTACTTAACCTTTCATATGCTGTTTTTAGTCCTCATAAAAACCTTGTTAGATACATATTAATTCTCATTAATGGTGGAACTGAGTTTTAGAAAAGTTAATTAACTAGCTCCAGGTCACATAGCTAGTAAATAGAGACCCATGTGTATAAGTAATTAATCAATCTTTACCCTGTAATATTTTATTTATTAGTTCCCTTGTTTTCTTTAGTTTGTGTTCTAGTCATCATTGTCTTTGATCTAGTTTATTGAATCTAGTTAAACAAATAAATAAAACTACATGTGATTTTACATTTCTACAAAAGGTGATTTTCCCCCAAGGAAACATGAGCCATCCAGAATTAACACTTAATCCTTTTACACTGTATGTTGCAAGGAATTATATAGAATAGATTCAATGTAGTAAAAAAGCTCTAATGAGCTATGGGTTATTTTCTAAACAGAACAGATAAGTTTCTCACCCCCCAGAGCCAAACTATTTTTCAGCTGTTTAGTAATTAGGGTAATTTACCACATCTTCTCTATGTCTGCAATTTTGCCATGTCCTGTGTATAACTAGGCAACTAGCAAGCAAAACAATGTGGTCATAATTATTTAAAGTGTGTTGCTGTCTGATGGATTTACTTTTTCCTGTCATTTTTTTTTAAATGACACCTAGCATTTGGATGGCTTGCATTTTGTATGACTAAAAACAGTGTTGACATTATAATTTAATAAGATACTCCTTAACCTTAAATGAGCACTCCAGCAAATATACTATCTGTTATGCTGTTGGCACAATCCAACAAAGTACATTATCATATTGATATATATTAAATAGTGTCTTGGAAGGGATAGCTTTCTCTATCTACATATAGAAATGTATGTGTACATATCTATATATATATTTCTCTCTACTTATATTTACATATATATGTATATATTCAATGGAGTGTCTCAAGGGTCAATATATAATACATACTAAATGGAGTACTTATGATGAAAGGATATATTAAATACACATTTCTTCTTTCAGTTACCTTGTGATATTAGCATATTGCTAGAGGCATATGACATTATTTTAAAGGGCCATTAAACATTAAATGCCTCATATAGGAATAAATGACAATAAAAACAACAGTTATACTTTATACAGAATAACCCATGAGGGAATTTTTCTAGTTAAGTAGAGGAAATGCACTCTATAAACTCTCACGCTTGTCTTATTCTGGACGTTGTGGAAGGTTTACTTGACATGCACTACGGTCTGTGACTACAAAATGAAGACAGGCTCAGTGGCTCAAAAGGTTCTCAGTACCAAATCTTGGCCTCATTACAGGTTGCTCTAAGCAACTTTGTTTTCCATTGTGGCAGAGGAATGACAATGTTCACATTCAGAATTGAATTCCGTGAGTGTACCCAAAGTGTCGTATAATTCTCAGCACAATTATAAATCTACACTTTGCTGATCCATTAATGGCAAACTGAACTTTAGGGAGAATGTCAGTAAGAATGACCTTGAATCAATTCTAATTCACGAAACAGAAAATCCCTTAATAACTTTGTTTTGGTTTTTTGGGGGGGGGGGGGGTTTGAGACAGAGCCTCAAGCTGTCACCCTGGATAGAGTGCTGTGGCATCATAGCTCACAGCAACCTCCAATTCTTGGGCTCAAGGAGTCTCTTGCCTCCGCCTCCCAAGTAGCTGAGACTACAGGCGCCCGCCACAACCCCTGGCCATTTTTTGGTTGCATCTGTCATTGTTGTTTGGTGGGCCCGGGCTGGATTCGAACCCGCCAGCTCAGGTGTACGTGGCTGGCACCTTAGCCCGTTGAGCCACAGGCGCCGAGCCCCTTAATAACTTTGGTACTTGTGACCCAGCACAATTTGAAATGAGAATGGTGGCCTAGCTTAATACAGACTATTCTCCCATTCCAAACGCATGGAAATGCTGGATAAATACACTCACACACACTTTAAGAAAATACACAGCTAAGCTTGAAAGAAAAGAAAATCCTGAAGTTTCAAAAGTGAAGGAGGGAATTCAAAGCCAGAGCAGTAAGTGGATGAGATAAAACCAGCCCTAATGGAGGTGGAGTGTCTCGTGATCAGGACTGGGGTTTGGCACCCACGGAAGGCGTCTCCCTCAGTCCGGGGTAGACAGACAGCCACTGCTGAATTCCACGTAATGGCAGGAACACTAGAAAGACTATTTCTTGAGTAAAGGGAGCCAAGAAAACCTTAGCTTTCTAGTCCAAGGACACAGCAAGAATCCCTTGTCTGCCTATTACTCTGGGTTAGGTTAAAAAATAAAATGCTCCCATGAGAAACTGGAACTTTAGCTGCACTTTGCTCACAAATCCAAATGAACTCCATCCTCTTCCTATAAAATGCTCAAGCTGAAAATTTAACATTAAAAAAAAAACGATTCTGGAATGGATGGGACCCTGACTACTGGTCTGCAGGAAAACTCCCAAAGCCAAGAACACACAGGTTTTCACTTGAAGAAATACCATCTGCTGAGCATAAAATCACAGTCTACATGAGGAAAGCATTGTCATAGAGTGGACAGCACGGCAACAGAAGGGTTACCACCCCAGGAACTCGAGATAATATAACTAAAGAAAATCACAAAGTGGGGATGTTTTGAAAAATAAGATATACAGGAAGTGAAAAAAGAACAGACAAACTTGAAAAGAATAGAACATCTAGAAATAGGTATAGAAATTTAGAATCTTAATAGATGTATTAGCAGATTAGAGAGGTAGTAATAGAATTTGTCAACAGAAGAAAGATTTAAGAAAATTACACAGAGTTGGATGATATAAGAAAAATTAAGACAGAAAGAATGGATTGGAAAAGTCTAACAATATGCTTCATAGAAGCGTCAGAAGGAAAGAAAAAAAGAATGAGAGCCAATAGATACAGATATAATGGTAATAATTTTCTAGGACTAAATAAAGACATGATCCCACAGATTAAAGAATCATAGTAAGGTCACAGCAAGATAAATAAATAAATTCAAACTTGTCATGTCATAATGAAACTGCAAAATGCCAAAGAAAGAGAAAATCTAAAAGGAAATGAAAGGGGGAAAAGAAGATTATTCACAATGAAACAAAGAATGACAAAATTCAGCAATATTATAGGACAAAAAACAATGGATTAATTTCTGCAAAAGGCTAAAGGAAAAGCTGTCAAACTGAGACAAACAGTTCAATATACACAGTATTGTAACCCTCCTTCTCCAAAAGAGTATTAAAGGAAGTGGTTTAGAAAGAACTTGTCCCTAAAGAATGGAATGCAAACCAGGATTCATCAACAAACCTGGTAAGTAAATGAGCACATCTGAGCACAAACTTAAAACAACAATGTCAACAAAATGATTCATTAGGGCGGGAGGAGGGGAGTTAAAACCAAAGTGAAACAAACATCTGAGATTTATAACAACCTGAAAAACGAGGGCAAGATGATAAAACGGTCCAAGGTCCATGTACTATGCATAGCTCCATTAAGCCAAAATGCACATTGGATTACCTTCCTGGGGCTGCTATAACAAATGACCATAAACTTGGTGGCTTAAATAAAACAGAAATGTATTCTCTCACAGTTGAAGCCAGAATATCATAACGAAGCTGCAGACAGGGTTAGTTACTTTTGTAGGCTCTTAGGAAGAATCTGTTCTGTGTCTCTCTTGTGGCCGCTGCCGCAATCCTGTGTTCCTGAATTTATAGTTACGTCACTTCAGTCTCTGCCGCTGTCTCCACACGGCCTTCGTCATATGAGTGACTCTGCCTTCATGTGCTTTCCTCCCCTTGTCTCTGGACCTTCTCCTTTTAGGTTTCTTCTGAAGACATTCATTAGATTTGGGGCCTAACCTAATCCAGGATGACCTCGTCTTAAGATCCTTAATTACATCTGCAAAGACCCTTACTTCAAATAAGGCCACATTCTAAGATTCTGAGTGGACATATCTTTTGGGGACTGTAGTTCAACCCAGTGCTTATATTAAAAATGTAAAGGTAACTAAAATTTTTTCTAAAGAATACAAGTATAATAAATTCTAAACAAATGGAGGCTGTAAATGTGTGGATTTATCTGTGTTCTCTGTTCTGCACCATTGGTCTGTGTGTCTATTTTTACATGAATACCATACTGGTTTGGTAACTATAGCATTGTAGTATATATTTTGGAATGAGAAAATGTCATGCCTCTAACTTTGTTCTTGCTCAAGAATGCTTTGGCTATTCAGGGTCTTTGTGGTACCATTTGAATTTTAAAATTTCTGTAAAGAAATAGGATGGCTTAGAAGGGTACAAGTGGAGGGGTGGAGCAAGATGGCAGCTGAGTAACAGCTTCCTTGCGGCTGGGCACGGTGAGACCGGGGAGAGAGGACCTCAGGCATCTCTGGCAGGCGGGATCTACCCAGGAACTTCCCCTTGGGGACACAGGGAGACAGCGTGAGGCTTC